>PVIU01011038.1:0-66844 GCA_004026605.1 Ondatra zibethicus
AATTAAAAAATGGGGTAAGGATCTGAATAGAGAATTCTCAACAGAGGATGTTCGAATGGCCAAAAGATACTTAAGGTCATGTTCAACTTCCTTAGCAATCAGGGAAATGCAGATCAAAACAACTTTGAGATACCATCTTACACCTGTCAGAATGGCCAAAATCAAAAACACCAAGGATTCCCTATGCTGTCTTTCTTTTCTAATCCTAAAATTTGTCTCTGTCAAATTGAAGGCTAAGGAAAAATTTAACTACATTCCTGATAAAATTCGTAATTTTTCACTTCTCCTAAAATTATGAAGTCAAATAATTTTATCTTAATAAAACCTCCTTCCTGTTGCAGAAATACATGTTTAATGTTATTATTTAAATCGAATGCATTATGGTTTGGATGACAAATAGTATTTAAGGGCTTGTCTTTTCTCCAGTTGGTTTCACAATGAAGTTATCACTTTGGAAATTTGTGGAACCTTTACAGGGTAGAGTCTAACTGGAAGAATGAGATTGTTTGGGGGGAAGAGCTTGAGGTTTCTTGCCTTGTCCAGCTTCCTGTTCTGTTTATTTCCCTGGACCACGAAGATGTGAACAACCAGCCTCCCATGGCAGCTGCTGTGCTGTTTTCCTAACCATGGTGAAATGGATCCTCAAAGCATGGGCCAAAATAGTTCTCTTCATGGAGTTGCTCTTTTTTGGTCAGACATTTGGTGTAGGCATAAGAAAAAATTATTCAATCCCTTAATTAACATTGATTTTGATTACTTTGGCAAATTAGGTTTGGAAGGCTAAGAGGGCCATCACACTCATGCCACTGTTTTAAGTATGTTTCCTTCTTACTACAGATATTCCTGAGCACTCTGAGTTTTTACATGAAGCTTTTCTCTAACTAAAGACACAAAGAACTGACAATCCTAGTTAAATTAGTGGCTACAGTATGCATTTTCAAAGGGCAGAATGTGCTAGATATTTGAAGAATGCAAGAAAATTATGTTTACATGGTAAGGTCAATGCATGAAGGATATTAACAGTAGAGATTAATATCTGTGTGATAATTTTCAACTTTGTGAAGTTAGCATGCAGGAATATCACTTTTTAAAAAATTTTTTAGTCTCCATAGCCCAATTAATATTTTCAATCTGTTAAAATTATTCCTGTTTATATGAGCAGGAAGACAACAGATTTAAAAATAGCTAGATTGATCAGGTGTGAAGTTCTACCTGGGTTCTTGGCAATTATGCTAGTTAAATCTAAGAGAAAACACTAGATCTTTAATATTATCGAAAATGACTTAATGATCCCTTTAAAACACTTGAATAATATGGAATTATGCCATCCTCTTCTTTCTAGCTCAAATACTTAGAAGAAAGAAATAAAAATCACATCAAGTATAGCAAAAAATATTAACTTTATAATTAATATAAGGAATCAATATTCATATCAAACAACATTCACATGCTTAGCCTATCCTTGTTCTCTGGGATCGATAAACATTTTCTGAAATTAGGCGTGGAGTCCAGACTACTGGACACCTGTCCAATGCTAATCTTATGTGTATGTCCCATCCATTTCATCATTCTCCCTTCCTCTTTGCTGGTGCAGTAACTAAGTGTAAACTATGAAAGCAGTGGCAGGCAGAGTTCCCTGTATTCCATGCACTTATTCTGCAGTGACAGAAACAGAAACAGAAGAACTACATGAACTTTAAAAGATTACAATTAGGGTTATTGTAGTGTTTTGCTTGATGTACACTGATTTGATCCACCTAGGACATTGTCTCTGAAGACCTTTATTCTACAACTGACACTTTCCTTCCACTATGACCTCTTTCCCTTCCGTCCTTCATGACTATTTTTGGCAAATTAGTTATGGTGCCTATATAGTTCCAGGGAAATTTGAGGTAAGATTGGGGGAAAGAATTTACCACCATTATCATAAAAGTTGGTGTGGGAAATAGTGATCTCAGTCCTTTGAACAATGTCTTTAGGTTTTCATGACCTCAACCATCCTACATTTATAATCATTACCCAAGAGAAATCGTCAGGTTCCCTCCCTCAAAGCACGGGCAGCTGCAAGGTCTGGAGAAATGCTCTTGTGCTTCCTGACCAGCCTGAGGTTAATCTGCTATTGTCCCAAGATTTCAGACACAGGTGTGGCTTTCTGCATTTCAGAAGAATAGTTTAGGGAGTCCATAATACACAATCTTTGAATTATAATCATTTTATTAGGAAAATATAAAAGGGATATGCATTCAGTAAAACTCCTGCTTAGAATTTTTAAAATATTATTAGAATATAGACATTATACAAAAGGAGAGGTTTTCTTAGGATATATTCAGAAGTGCACAGTTAATTTTTAGAATCTTTTGTTCTTTATGGGCAGGTAAGATATGGTACAATTTCCCTTCATGCTTCCTTGGAGCATCTGTCTTCAGGAGTGAGACAGCTGGGTCATTACAGAGGTTCACAACTTAGGTAGGGTGGAAGTGTCCAATGTAGTATGAGCCTGTGGGTCTTTCGTTTGTTTGTTTTGTTTACATTGAGTGTAGAAGACCATTGTACCAGTCAGGACACGTCAACCATATCTTAGGATGTTATAGCTAGGTATGCCTTTAAACTATTTCCATTACCAGCACCCCTACCACCAGTACCATTATTATTATACAAATTAGCATCACTACTCTGAGTTTCACTCCTGAAACTTCTCAGTGTCACCATGATATCCCTGAACTTCCAGTCAATGTACGAATGACCTAAAAATGTTGCATAAACGTTAACCTCGACCTATATATAAAAGGCAAATAGGAACATAATTTAATTTCATGTTTAAACTGGGGATTTCCCAAGATATTCTTATATTGTATATGTAAATACTTTGAAATCTGAGAAGTTTTGAAGTCTAAAATGTTTCAAAATCCAAAATCGTTTGGTAAGGTACAATCAAGACACACCCTCATTTTCACCTCAGCATGGGAACTTTACCATTATGTGGGATCTGTTTTATATAAGCAACGTTAGACATATTTCTGTAAATTAGATCCACTCATCTCTCTATGAAATAAGAAACAGTGTTAGGAAAATGTGGCATCTCTATGCTAATCAGACAAGGACTCTGCTAGAAAAATCAGGTACCAAGCAAATAGTTATTTATAACAAATGCCCATGAATTAAGTTACTGGTGCTGAAAGAGACTACATAAAATGAAACCCTGAAGTCTTAAGGGTCACATTCAGGGGAAAAAAACCCATAGATGTAACAGAATAAATCTGGTTTTAAGAAGTAAGATTTGACAACATTGAAAATTGTATGCATTTGTCTGTCAAGATATAGGACCTCACCTAAGACCTTCATTCCCTTATTCTTCTATCTCAGTGACCCCTGCCCTCACAGTCAACTACTATGCAGTCCTTTTTTTGTGCATGGGAGGTCTCTTGAAGGAGAGTCCATGTGTTATATTTGTGTGTATGTGCGCAGGTGCATCTGCAGGACAGAATTCAACATTGGATGTTGAACCCTATCTCTCTCCACTTTATTTTTAAAAAAGGACTCACTGAACTTGAAGATCCCTATTTTGATTAAAATGACTTTGAAGATAGACAGTACCTCATGAGGTTGTTTCTTTTTGTTTATTCTGAGATAATATCTCACCAAGTAGCCCATGATCGCTTTAAATTCAATACATAAAAGATGGTCTGGAACTCATGATCTTCCTGCCTCAACCTCTCTCTGTCATAATGATAGGCATGCACCATGAAGGTCAACTTAAATGTTCTATGCTGAGAATGGATCATCACAGGCTTGATATTCTTGTGATTCAATCATTATTTACTTAAATAATACTAATGTTGCTAAGTGGTATGTTCAGGGAAACATCAAGTACATTTTAAAATGTTTTAATTTTGTCATTTTAGACTAATATGTGAATGAACATATCTTGGAAAATGGTAAAACATTTGCTTGTATGCATTCTCTAGAGCAGCATTAGGTGAATGTTGTTTGGAGTACTGACTGGCACCGATAAGAAATTTGACAATGTGTTACTGAAGCATGACTAATGCAAAATATGGGAGTTCAGTTCAGGGGGAGTAAAGCTGTTATCTGTAATCTCTAATTGACAAGAATGCACAAATAGAAATTGTGAAATCCCTTGAATAGAAATGAATCAGGCCATTTCCTGGAAATTGGAGTACATGCATTGTTCCCTAGAAGTTGCTGCAGGTTGGCCAGGAACAAGAGGATTAGCCGTTCCTGGAACACTGATGCCTGGGTAGTAGCAGCTTAAGACCTGAAACACTGGGTTTGAGATTCACATAACCAGTAAGTGTGATTAATGGTAGAGAAGACAGGAGAAAGTTGGAGGCCTGGTAGAGAGAGGACCTATCGGGGGTGGAGTGTCTGGTTGCAGCAAGACCGCATTTTTCTAAATCTGAGCACCCAGGTTCATAATTTATAAGGAGAAACATATCTTCATCCTGGTGAACTTAAAGTAATGCTAAACTTTGGGATCTAAGAGCTAAGAGTACATCTCAGTTGTGTAGAGTTTTCTGATCATATATATGAGCCTGGATCCCATCTGTAGAATGAAATACATACTATAATGGAGATTAAATAGTTGGAACAAGGCTGCGGTTAGCTATTTCTCAAGGGATCCTTGTATGAAAATAGAATGTCCTGTATCATGATAAGATGATGAGTTGATTACAAATTGCATATGATAGTGTGGCATTTAACTGCAGTATCAGTTGAGATGATACATATCCATTGTCCACAGTACTATAATTATCATTTGTCTATGAGGACTTTATTATGGTACTATGTAATTACTATTCGACCTACTTCTCCAAAGGAATTTTGGTTTTTCTGACTAGAGTTTTTCCATAGGCCAACAAGCTACTCTAATGTCTGGTGTAAGTTTAACCACCAGTGATGACTCTGGTTTATACAAAATGCATTCCTTAACATTGATGAAGTATTTTCAATATTGCTTTGAAAATGTTCACCACATATTACCACACACAGAGATAACATATCTTTTTTTTAAACCATATATGTTACGAACAAAATAAATTTTAGGTCACGGGAGGTTCCTGTTGCTGTTGTTTCAATTTCTCTTGGGGAAAGTTGAATATAATTTTCTATATTTTTCTCATCATTTCAGTCCTTTATATTTTCAATGAAAGTGTAGAAACTGTCACTGTGGGTTGGTTATTGCTGTTGTTGGTGGAGATGGTGATTGAGAAGAAAATGAGAAAGAGATGGGGAGAAGGGAGATGGGTTCAACTGCATTAACAAAGCCATGTCAAGATGAAATTTAGGAACCAGAATGGCTATTCTTAGCTTTCTTCATGTCCAAACATAGAAGCTTCTCAGTCTCAAGGGCCTCATGATTACTGCAATATTAACTTTGTGATCTCAAAGTCACCTGTCTCTCATGACTGGCACAATCATTCCCATACCTTTGTAATACACACCATTTTCCTTTAGTATTTCTTTCTCTTATTTTTGAGATTACAAAATCATTACCTAACTTCTTCCTTCCTTTTCCTTCTTCCAAACCTACCTATGTACCCTGCGTTTCTCTCTTTCAAATTCATGTCTTACTCCATTAATTTCTGTTACATGCATAGATGTATATGACTGCACATATATATTCCTAAATTTAATCTCAGTATATATAAATTTACTTAACATGCATGCTTTCAGGGATGCCATTTGGTGCTGAATGACTAATCAGTGGTCAAAGCGTGTTTGTATTATCTCACGCTTCAGTCTCTCTTGCCTTTTGGTCAATGTTTGATCAATTACCAATGATATTTGCAACTGATAGACTGTATTTTCAGAGGAATGTACCTGTGATTTAATAAACTGGGATAAGAGTAATCATAGGCACATTATCAAGGGTGATATCTGTATTTGCTCACTCTCATTTTCTTGTAGAAATTTAAGTTGCACATTTTGTTGATATAAGCATTTGCGATTCTCAGGCACATTGTTTAGGTGACTAGAGAGAGTACAATTAAATTATCATTAATTTTGATGCAAAATTCTTATATAAGGAATTTACTGGCTTCCTTCTTATATATTGTAAAAAATAATCCCCAGATAATTATTCAATGTGCTTTAAGAACTTATTTATTTTTGTAAAGCAACATCAGGTAAGCTAAATAAATGGAACTTGAAGCTAATAATAGTTTCCCTCCCCCAGGGAAAATACAATACCATGATGAGAATTTTTTTCAATCTTTGTAAAAACAGAATTTTTATTTAACATAATTACTTCTTTCTGTGTTTCACACACACCTACCCACTTTTTTATTTTTATTCTGTGAAGAGTGATGTAAATGTAAATATTATTTTAATAGTCTTGGATACCAAGGCTGGAGAATGTGACTTCACAGTTGAGAGGTTTTTCTGCTCCAGACTAAGACCAAAATTCAGTTGCCAATACTCAAACTGGGTGCCTCACAACCATCTGAAATTCCAGCTATGAGGGCAACAGTATCCATGTGCGCATAGAAACACTCATGTGTATAGTAATAAAAAATAAATTTTATTAGAACCCTTAAAACTAAACAAAAATAAAGTCTTGTACTTTTTAACTATTGAAATGCTATGCACAATTTTTTGGCAGTTCTGTTTTATATTGGCTCTTTGATAATTTCATAAATCTATTTTATCATACGTTACCCCCTCCTTTTGCTCCATCCATGGTTCTGGCTTCTGCTGCCACGATCCATGAATGTGGTACACAGACATGTATGAAGATAAAATGCTCATATTTGTGAAATAAATACACAAATAAATAATTTAAAGGCTTTATAAAGATTAACCCACTCATTCTCATTATGTGAAAACATTTTCTAAGTACTAAAAATCTATTCATGGGGCTGCTTGCATGACATAAGATGCTCAGCAATGCCATGGAGTGAATGAAACCAACAAGCACCGGATGGAACACCATATTGGTGATGATTAGAAGCAAGATGCTAGATGAATGTCATGGGTCAGGGTTACTGATAGAGTGTGATTTCTAGATACATAGAGATTGTACTCTGCATAGATAGGTAATCTTCAATCACTTTAAAGTACTGTAGAATATAACATTTAAATAACTTAAGATTCTGTTGACATGAGAAACGATTGCTCCTGGAAGCACTGATCTATTCCCTAGAGAATGTTGAACACTGAAGATACTCCACTTGGAGCTTGTTTTCTTTTTGGCAAAACTGGTCTTTGGGCAAAGAACTGCCCATGCCTCAACCACTGACAAAATGCACAGTGTCCAGACTGGACAAACAGGATACAAGAAAAAGGACTGCCAAACCTTGCCAAGACAGGGTAATATGGTTTTGATATTTTTTCTGCCTTTAAAAATGGTCTGTCAGTTAACCTAGGCCTTAGCCAAAGTTGGTTGCTCCAACACTGCAGATGAGACTTTGGGTGATTGCCCAGGTAGCCAGCTGTCTCTGTCATTTAATGCACATTTTGGAAGTTGCTTGATTGCATTTCCTGTTAGCTCAAGTAATATTGTTTACCTTCTCTAGTCTTCGACTTTCCTCTCATGACTTAGCTGAGCCATTTCTAAGACAAGACTTAGACTCCTTAGGGTAGGAAAATTATTAAAACATTTATTGTATGTTTCTTGATTAATATTGTTTATGCTGGTTGTAATTCTAATTTATATTTGATATCTATTCTTATTGTATATAGTTTTGTATTGGGTTTGGAACGCTCTTAATTAGACAAAAGGGGGAGGTGCCAGAATGTGCTGGGAGACCTCCTTCAGCCAATGGCCTTTGAGGTGCTGGACCACTTTGGGCGTGGTCTTGGGGTACTATAAAAACAGGTGTTTTTTAAACATAAAGCAAAGAAAGCCAGCCTACAAACCACAATCCCAGAGAACATAGACAACAATGAGGACACTAAGAGAAACTTACATGGATCTAATCTACATGGGAAGTAGAAAAAGACAAGATCTCCTGAGTAAATTGGGAGCATGGGGACCTTGGAGGAGGGTTGAAGCAGGGAGGGGAGCAGAAAAAAATGTAGAGCTCAATAAAAATCAATAAAAAAAAAACCTGAAGTAGAAATGTGTGCTCTCTCTCTTGGCTGCTGGATTTGGTTCCTGTTCTCCACTCATGCAGAGGACTGTTGATCTGTGAATCTATCCATAAATAAAGAATCCTTTATTATACTCAGTTCTGAGCTAGTGTGGGATTACTTTATCACATCAAAAGTAGATACATTTGAAAAGGAATAATGAAGTAAAGGAGTAAAAATCTAATTATAAGTTTGTATAAATATATACCCCATATATATATACATACACAATATATATAAATATATACCCCCACATATATATATACATATGTAATATATATATATATATATATATATTAATGCTGGAGCATTTATATGAAGGCAGAGAAAGAAGACATATATATTCATTCATACTGATTGCTTCTGAGTTTTTCTCTGTGAAGACCACACTGTCTCTGGACACTGCCAGTAAGAAACCATCTGAAAGAAAGTATGCTAATCATAGCACTTTAGATCTGAGGGTCCATCTGTAACTCTCCACATCATAGATCCCTTCTTATGAAACACTAAAGACAAATCAAAGAATATTGTCAAAATGAGAAATCAATAAATTCTGGTTGAGAAAAGCATGTTTGTTAGGTAATTTAATTCAGCATAAGCTGAGGTGTAACTGACTGGTAGCTTCACGTGAATTGTAAATAAGCAGTGTGTGTGTGTGTGTGTATGTGTGTATGTTTGTGTGTCTGTACATGTGTGTGTTTGTATATGTGTGTGTACATGTGTGTGTTTGTATATGTATGTTTGTACATGTGTGTTTGTGTATGTCTGTGATACATTAGCATAAGCACATATCAAGCAAGTCAATGCAGTGAACAGTTAACCCTAGCCACAGGTTTGCAGGAATATATCACCACATTGTCTTAAGAGAAAAGATCTGGTACTGTCTATTTCATAGTTCGAAGCAGCTTTCTAGAATACAATCAGCACTAATAGATGCCAGTTCTGTCTGCTGGCTCATGCAGTTTTAGCTCTGACAATTTCATGATATGCTTGTCTTCCTTTTGGCTTTGCCAATTAAAGAGGTCCTATGCATCAGGAAAATTTTAGATATTGACTTTAGAATTGAGAACTGTGAAGGCTTTTGATATACGATGAGTATTTATTTATCTTGAAAATATGTATAAATGTTAAAAATGTATGCAACAGGTCCTTTTACTTTCCTCAAAAATAGAGTGCCTTCATTGCACTGCTATTCAATGATAAAACTGTGATGTTACTACATAGAAGCCTACTATCTTAGTTTAACATGACCTCTTGAATTACCTCTGCAATTTAAGAGCATTACACAAAAAAATGAGACAGTCTCCAATGCTGCTTTCAGAATGAAGTGCATGTACTGATTTAACTGCATTTGTGTTTTTATCCATGTTTACTCTGGGCTTTAAATAAAGCATTGATAGGAAATTAGGATGCTGAATATTGTTGGGACCCATATTCATCACCTATAACTTCTCTGTGTAAAATATGTAATGATCCGTGAATTGAACAGTGCTTGCATAAGACTAGAAACTTCTAAGTTGAATGCATTTCATAACCTATGCTGAGTTTACACTTAACTCATTATTTATTATATTTGAAGACACAGGACTTATAAGCATTTATTTTTAACCTACTATTTAGTGGAAAGAGAGTAGGGAACTTGTTATGAGGGTCTGAGGGATAGCTCAGTGGATAAGAGCACTGTGGCTCTCATTCAGAGCACAAGTTCAGCTTCCAGCACACATGTAGAGTGGCTCACAACAACCTGTAACTCCAACTCCAGGGGATCTGATGTTCTTTTCTAGTCTTTGTGAACATCTGCACATATGTGACATACAAATACACACACACACACTAAATATAATCTTAAAATTAAGAAGAAAGAACTTATGACAAAAGACATAAAACTTACTTGTCCCTGGAAATCTCATGATGAATATCACAGAAGTTTTGATGATCACTTATGGAATTCATCAAATGGTTCATTGCAATCCAACTCCTAACTCGGGGTGCTAAAACCAAGTCTGACCACTCATAGAAGAAAAACTCATGGTATGTTTTACTCTGGTTCTAAAGTACAGGGAAGAAAATCCACTAAAAATTTAATACTCGTCTGATGCCACTGGGCCAAAAGCAGCATACAAGCCTACTGTCAAGAAGATAACAACGACTGTGTAAAGATCCCTTCATATGAGACACCACCATGGGCAAAGCATGGGCCAGGAAGCCTCCGATCTAATGCAAGGATGACTTCTCAGAGCAGCTGTTACAGGAGTGGAAATGTTAGTCTATATTCAAGGCCATGAGAAGATGGAGATTAAAAGTTGTGTTGTTAACTGAGTAACTTCTGTACTCTTATTAGTGTGTATGACGCAATTACATGGTCAATTCTTTTACATGTGCACTTTCACATATGTGTAAATCATTAAGAACTGTACCTGCAATTGACTAACTTCTTAATAATTATATTTATGAGTAATCCAATTTTTATAACATCACAAAATAATGAATATTCCAATATTAGGGATTGGTCACTATCATCATTTTATCAAGTGGCCCACTTTTTATGTCTGATCATCACTCCATGTTCATCTTTTTGCCTGGATGTTGTTTTTCACTTTCCTACTGTTTCAGTTGGTCATGGCAGACACTTTGTTCTTTGAAAGGTGTATTTAATGACTGCCTTTATTTTTCACTACAATCATGTTCTCATGTGTCATCGTCTGTGTGTTGTCCATACAGGGCTTCTCATCCCCACAAGACTAAATAAAAGTATGACTTAAAGAATAGGTAGCACAGAAATTCACACTCGCCCGATGCAGTTCTGCTCAGACCAGGACTAGACAGCTACAGGCCAGCAGGGTTCCTTAAGGCCCTGACTGACAGAAGACATCCATGGCCCCCCTTGAGCTACTGGTCAGATGGGCCCCATTATGATAAGCAAATATGTGATAGAGAAATGGGAGAGAAAGTGAAGCAGAATTGTTCTTGCCCTGTGAAAAGAGGCAGAAAGGAAGAAATGAAGGTGGTGAGGCTCATGCGGAAGGGTTGTTTGCCACCATGGTATATGGTGAAGACTGTACTGCGATGCTGCCAAGGGACATGTCTTGGTCCATGTTCCAGCTGTAACTGGGGTCTGTGTTGAAGTCTGTGACCCAAGTTGTCACTAGGGCCCACACAGAGACCTGGGATCTTGGCAGCAGCCTGCGTCCTTGTTGGCGTCTGGGGGCTGTGTCACAGCAGGGGTCAACAGATCTAGGTGGCCTGTGCTACCATCCAGGGCCATGGTGTCTTCTGGGATCAGTCTGCTGTCAAGGGCCTTGACTGAGTTCATGGATTTATAGTGGCCAGGGTCTGGATAAATGCATGTGGCTTCTGTTTGCCACTGAAGGCCATGAGGATGCCCAGGGTAAGGTTAGCCATCTTAGTCCTGGCTTGTGTCCAAGGGTCACAATGCAGGCAGATCTGAGTTTGCTGCACTGCTACCTGGTGCCCGGTGACATCTGGGCCAGAGCTGCAACTGAGGGCCTTGTCTGGATTAGTGGTGCATATGCAGTGGTGGTCTATGTTGAGGTTTGTGGCCCACGTCACTCTGGTGGGGGGGGGGGGCTTAGGAAGCATGTGAGATGAAATCAGTGGGCCATGCTGAGCCATCCATACCCTTTACTGGCCCAGGGAAAGCTGGCCTTGCCTTTCACTGGACACTGTAGCAAGAGCCAGCTTTGACCTTCACCATGGGTGTGGGTGAGCAAACCCTGACAATCACCTCTTGCATAAGGTGTGTAAGCCCCATTGGCCTGGACTGATCAACTCAGGTACCACTCAGGCCCACAGCTGGGCCTTGGGTTGGCCCATTGTAACATCTACCCCAGCTAGAACCTGCTGGAGCTTGTGAAGGTAATGGTTCTGTGGAACATTACCGGCAGAATTCCCAAGACTCAGAGCATCTGTGGAATACTCCAGAGGAGTTCTGGTGAGGATCCAGTGATGATGGTGTGTACCAGAAACCAGTGGCCTTGAAACAGACCAGTGACTCATTACAATGAACTTTTGTTAGTAAGGCTGATAGAGAAAAATAATATGCTGTATGACACACTGAGGAACCCAGTGCCATCAGAGAGAATAAGGAGATGTTGGAGAGGTGGGAAAGAAGAAGAAATGAAGAGGTTTGTTTGTTTGCTCGGTTGCTTTGTTTTGTATTCTTTCATTGTGGGGGAGCGGTGCCATGGGTGTGAATGGGGGCTTTGGGAGGACCAGGAGATGAGCAGAATTGAGGTGCATAACATGAAATTTCCAAAAATCAATAAAAAATTTAAATTAAAAGGAAAGAATAGCTAGAAACACAAGAGTCAGGGAATCGTGAAAAGGCAGTCTACACTCTAACTAACTCTTGTTTTCAACTTCTAAAATGATGGATTTTCTTCCTACTTCAATTATTTTTTTCTTAATTTTCTCCTTCCAAGAGAGAGATTCCTGGCAAAGCCTGAATAACCTTACCTGGCAGTATCATCTTGTGCCCCTGATATTTTATTTTCTCTTCCACAGTAGACACTCCAGTGAGCACTGGAATGAGATATGAAGATTTCATTTTGTGTCGATTCCATTGTATGTATCTATCTCACTGTCTCTCTACCTGATTTCCTCATGTCAATATTCTAGTAGTCTCTCTCCCATGTCCTGAAGGAGCTTGTCAGTTCAATTTCCACTTTACAGGAATCTACGCGCATCATCAACTGGAAACTCATGTTCAGTTATTCCAAGTTTATAACACAGTGCTCATTTTAAAGCTCCAACCATAGAGAATACATTTCTCTCTTTGCATTATTTAAAGACAGTCACATTAAACACAATTCGTCTTTAAACCTAGATGTTTTATAGTCTCCTTCAGCTGGTTAGTCAAGACTTTTAAGGTTTCTCACATAAGAAGAGGATCTGGGCTTCTGTTCTTACAGACTGATTTCTTGTTCTGCCTTGATTTTTCCTATAAACTAACTCTACTAAACAGCCATATGAATTTATGACATGTGGATTGAAAAGATCAGCAATGAGGGGCAGTTATTAATAAGTGTGTAAGTAAATAGTGCCCCTTGGTCAAGTTTGGATTATCTACAAGGCCCCCTTAGTATCTCAGGGATTGACTTTCCAAAGATAAATTTCCCTCTGCAGAATATAAGACTTCCTTCTATAACTGTATTTTACTGTACTATGATTCCTTTTTGAAATTACATGATTCTAGTTGAAATTACAAATAGACGATGCACTCATTATCTTAACATTAGTTAGACTATTCTCCTGAAAGCAAGGCTTGTTTATAGTAATTATACACATTAAAATGTTGCCTCAACTTGGTCCTGAACTAGTTCCTAACTAAGCAGTAATAGGGGGAGAACATATTTGACTAATAACCAAGAAACTTTTTGAGTCTTCCAATACCTTATCTGTCATGTGTGGTGCAAGGATTTTAGTATATACATGGATACATATTTTACATCATAGAAAATTACAAGTTGGCATGAACATGTATATTGATATTAAATAACTTAATATTGTTCTAAATGTAATTTATATGACATCTGGTAAAATTGGTTTTATAAAACATATGAAGATATTTGCAGAGATAAAAAGTAAGTTGAGACTAGACAAATAGAAAGCAATTTTAGTAGCAAAGGAATACAACCTGGTAAGGTATGAGGTGACTGTGACATATAAACAGAGATGCTATGTCCCTGGATAACATCTCTGGGCTGTTTTTTGGCTATGCTATGCACATTCCAGTTTAATTCTCTGAATTTGTTGTTTACAAATCTCTTTATACTCCTCTAATATTGTAGTAGGAGTCTGCTTGTGTGTTCCAGGCTGCCTAGACTTTCAAAGTAATTACACAGAAACTGTATTAATTATGACACTGCTTGGCTTGTTAGCTTATGCATATTCCTAACAAGCTCTTACATATTAAATTAACCCATTTCCATTATTTAATATTTTACCACAATGCGTGTGGCCTATCTCATGGTTTGTGTCTTTCTCCTGACTGGCAGTTCCATGATGTCTCACTGACTCCACCTTATTTCTCCCAGCATTCGGTTTAGTTTTCCCCACCTAGCTCTATCCTGCTAAGCCACTGGCCAAAATGTTTATTCATTAACCAATAAAAGCAACACATAAACAGAAGGACTTCCTACACTACAGTATATCAACTATTCATTCATAATTTCAAAATTCTCCTTATTCTTTCTCAATGCATGGATATCATTGCTTTCTGCAAAACTTTCCCTCTCTCATAATCTTCGATTGCAGTGTCTTCGCAGGGCTAGGACTAACTGTGAACTCCTGATCTCCCTTGAGTTTTCATTTCCTCTTGTTTGAAGTTAGTTCAGTTTGTCAGATTTCTTTATCATAATACCTGTGGGGCTCTACACATTGATGGATAGAGAAATTCTTTATTTCATATAGAAAATAGGGAATTGATATGAAATATATGAATCACAAAATAAAATTCTAAAATGAAATTTACAAGTCTACTTTGAAATAGCAAACAAAAAATATGAAATTTTATTTGAGTTCTTTTATTTCCAGCCATGTTTAATATAAGCATTAGATCCCAGAGGTGAAAAATTATATTCCTTAACCAAAAGTAATTCTTACAAAGGATAATTGACTTCCTCTTTATATATATATATATATATATATATATATATATATATATATATATATATATATACAAAAGTTAATAAGAGATGAAATACTTAAATTAAAGGGTATTTTTCCTTTCACCCACTCAACACTAAAAAGAAGAAAGCTGCTTTTGATTTTTTTACAAAATGTTCAAATGACCAAATTTTCCCACTTGTATTTTCCTGATATCCTATTTTTCTCAAAAACATAAATGTTTTATATTTAAAGGAAATATAATACATACTGCTTTTAACACTATTCACAGAGAGTCTGCTTTGTAATATAAACAGAGACAGAAAGCAGAAGTTTTAGAGAGAGAATATTGAAAGTCTAAGATAAACACACCAGTCTGTCAGATTTTGCAAAGTTTCTCTAAGAGGCCTAGAAAGACTAAACATAGCTTCCCAGAACAAAATAAGAAACACACACACACACACACACACACACACACACACACACACACACACACGCCATTTTTTTGCCAGTAGTTTGCAACTGAAGGAAAAATAAGTAACAACTGTTTAGGAGGTCCCAAAGAGGAATATTTTTCTCAAACCGTGAAGCTAGTGATTTGCTTAGAGGTTAGACCTGTAAAGGTTACTTAGAAGGTCTAACCTGATGTGAGCTTCCCCTCTGTATGCACTCACTGAATAAGTTTTGTTACCATTGGTTAATAAAAAAAGCTGCTTTGGCCTATGGCAGTGCAGAATATAGATCAGCAGGGAAACTAAACTGAATGAAAAAAAAAAGGCGCAGTCAGGCAGATGCCATGTGGTCACCCAAGAAGTGAGATGTGAGGTAACAAACAGTGAGCCTTGTGGCAAAATATAAAATAATAAAAATTGGTTAATTTAAGATGTAAGAGGTAGTTAAAAGTATGCCTAAGCCTTTGGTCAAACAGTGTTGTAAATAATATTGTTTTTATGTGATTATTCAGGTCTGGGTAGCCAAGAAATGAAAGCACAGTCTCTACTAACAAATGGTACCCATTGTCTGGAATAGATCCACATAAGACCTTAAAAAGCTTAAAAAAAGAAAAGAAGGTTTCTAGACCCACAAAACAGTAGCCAAGCGTAGTTTCTTGATAGCTTAATTTTTTTTCGAGATACGCTTTGTTTGTTGGTGACAAACAGATGCCTGGCTCTTTTTAAAAATGACATCCTGGTTCTTGCTGACTGCAAAGAAGAATATTTTGAACGGTCCTGCTGTGGAGCACTTGATGGGGTTTGTTGGCAGCTTTCTACAAGTTACGGGGTGGTAGTGAGAGCCAACTGCCTCCCAGAGTTGGCGTGGTAAACATGACTCCCAGATCTGGGAATAAACCTACCTCTGCCATATTGAAAAGCCAAGCAGGGCGGAACCAGCAGCCAAAGTGGCCACTCTTGTTCTAGCCATGCCTGCTTAACAGTTTACAACAGTGATCACAAAAGGATTATGTGTACACAACAAAGACAGATTCAGACAAAAGTCAACCTCTAAATAGGTCATAGTGTGTTTAAAAAAATATACATAGGCTGAAAAAATAGGTATAGACAGTTTTAAAAGAATAGTTTTAAAAATAAAACAAATAAAAGTTTTGGAATAAAACAGTAAAAATGATACAAAAAGTCACATAAAAATAAAAAAATACATAGTCTAGATTATGTATACTGTTGTGTTTTCTTTAATTTTTTTGACTAGCAATGAGCTAACCCAGAGGAACATCTGATTGTGGGGACTGCTAAGCTAAAACAACATAAAGGTAATTTGACTTTAAAATTTGAGTCTAAGGCTATGTAACTTTAGAAAAGAAATTCTGCTTTTGTTTTCACAGAGGTTGGGAACCTGTGGATTCCTTCCAGGCTAGTGTGGTTTGGTAAAACAAGAATCCCTAAAATGTCTACATATACTCTAAATGTACTTTATCCAACAAACAGCAGAAAGCAGTTTAAATAAAACAACACCCAAATTCCCAAAATGATTGTTTATGGATATTTGTTTTTATTTAAAGGGAGTTGATTATAAGTGGTTAATGGTCACACCAATCTCTTTCTAAAAAGGGGGATTTATGATATAGAAATGAATACTTTACAATGGTATGGACTTTGGTTTATTGGTACAAATTAAGATCAATTTTGTCATATGTATATTTCTACTCTTATTTAAGATATTATGCTTATACAGCTCATTTAAAATGTAGTGAATATATAAAATTGAAGATTAATAGATAGTTATTTATAATAATCAAACTTGTAGTTATGTTAGTTAGGTTTTCTAGATGTACAGAGATATATTTCAGTAGATAGATAATCTTCAACACTTCCAAGATCTATAGAATATGGCATTTTAAATGTTTTAAGAACTTATACTATTTCCAACAATGAGACATGTCTCCTTCTGGCAGCACCAATTACATCATTGAGGTTGGTGGATACTGAAGAAACTCGTGAAATTTCCCCTTAATGTGACAAGGCTAGCCATTTGGTCAAGAAACTGCTCTTGCCTAGACTTGATGACATGCTGTATGAACTGGATATGTGGGACCCACAAAAGAGTGACTGCTAAACTTCCCAAAAGAAGGTGAGACAATCAGTCCTTCAGGGTTCTTGCTTCGTGAAAAAGTCTGCCAGACATTCTGCAGGACACAGAAGAAAGTAACTGACAAACAACCAATATAGGCAAAACAGTCTTTCAAATTTCCTGCTTCATGGAAAAGTCGGCCAGATACTATGGGTCTTTAGGCTTAATATGGATGCCCCAACATTACACAAGAACTTTGGGTGACTGCACAGGCAGCAAGATGCCTCTGTCAATTCTAGAGTTTTTGAGGTTGCTTACAGTGTACTTCCTGTTTACTTAGGTAATATTATATCCTTCTGGGGTCTTTGATGAAGTTGAAGACATATAGTTATAGTTTTCCTTATTTTGATAAAACATAAACAAAATATAAAATTTTAGACTCACAAAGACAAACTAGATGACAGAATATTTTCTTTAATTTTGCCAGATATAAATAGACTAAATATTGAAACTCCAATTCTTTCTTGATATCTGTTTTGTATATGTAATTTTACAATGTTAAAGATAAAATCTTCTATTTTATTTAAACAGAAAAGGGAAGATGATGTGGGATTCCCCTCTGTATGCTGTTAACAAGTTTTATTACCATTGGTTAATAAAGAAGCTAATTTGGCCTATGGCAGGGCAGAATATAGCTAGGTGGGAAAACTAAACTGCATGAAGAAAAAAGAAGGTGCAGTCAGGAAAATGCCATGTAGCTGCCCAAAAAGCAAGATGTGAGGTAACAAACAATGAGCCTCATGGTAAAATATAAGATAATAAAAATGAGTTAATTTTAGATATAAGAGCTAGCTAGAAACATGCCTAAGTCATTGTCCAAACAATGTTACAATTAATATAGTTTCCATGTGATTATTCAGGTCTGGTGGCCAGGACATGAAAGTGCAGTCTCTGTTTACATTAGCCTGTCCACGTACTAATTCATAGAAACTAGATCCACTGGTTGCCCTGGGGAAGTCTGATAGCTCCTAGAGGCATGTAACCCTTGAGAAAAGAGTGTGGTCATAGATTAGGGTGAAAACAGTATGTGGTATGGGAGGTCCTTCTGTCAATGTGTTGATTTCATTGCTTAATAAATAAAGAAACTGCCCTGGCCTGTTGATAAGGCAGAACTTAGGTAGGCTGGAAAGATAGAATTGAATTCTTGGAGGAAGAAAGCAGAGTCAGGGAGAAGCCATGGATCCTCTGCCTGAGACTGACGCTGGTTAGAATCTTTGTCAGTAAGCCACTGCCACGTGGTGATATACAGATTAATAGAAATTGGTTTAATTAATATAAGAATTAGCCAATAAGAAACTAGAGCTAATGGGCCAAGCAGTGATTTAATTAATACAATTTCTGTGTGATTATTTCAGGTGTAAGCTATCCAGGTGTCCAGGATGAACGAGCGGCTCCTTCCCCTGCAACAAGTATGTCCTCCATGACTAAGAATCTGAAGCCACTCAAACCTTAGGCCAGTGAGTAGCTGCTTTTAGATCCATTCCCTAGGGAACTGCAGTTGCTAGATCCAAAGCCACATGATACAACATACTTCAAGATCTATGAGTGATAGTTACTGACAAGCATGTTGATTAAGCCAGTTAAGAGTATCAAGTCTTATCTGCTGATGGCTTGACTAAGAACTGATGTGAGCCTCTGAAAAGTCTCCCAGTGCCAAGTTCAAGGATAAGGAGTTTTTAAAGGAAAAACCCACAAAGATACATCAAAGTTAGATGAGGGTCAGCATAACCTTGAAACTTGTGTTCCTGGCAGAGCTTAGTAGCTATTTTGGAGACAACTTGACAATTATTTTGGTTACTATATGAATTATGTACTAATCATGGTCTAGGCCATGGAAATATCAAATGTCAAATGTGTTGCCAAAGCAGATGCAAGTGTTTAGAGGAGGAAGCTGGAGGGCTGAGAACTGTCTTAGTAAATACAAAATGGAATCAGAATAGAGTGGTATTATCTTAGTCATGCTGAGCAGCTGATAGTGCTGTAGACCAGATTGCTGGAGCAGAGAGTACCTCTGGAAGAACCTAAGGCTGCCAGTAGATATCTAAGGGTGGGTGATGAGAAATCTCCAGATTAGCAGTTGTATGTAATTTTGAGAGGAGGCGTGAGCTCAGCTGGATATAACTAAGATTCTGAATTTAATGACTTCTTCTGAACCAGGACTCATTTATGGTCTTAACTAGAGGTATGGCCTTACATTATTTAAGCTTCCTTTCCTTTCCCTTCTTTCTTTCTTTCTTTCTTTCTTTCTTTCTTTCTTTCTTTCTTTCTTTCATTTATTTATTCTTTCTTTCTTTTAGACAACATCTCAATATTTAGCCACAATATTTATTATAAACAATATCCTCCTATCTCTGTATTCCAATTATGAGTTCAAGGTATATGCTATCACATCTGATATGCAATTTTTCATTTCTAAATGTGTCCCTCAGTACATTTTCTGAAATAGCAGATGAATAGCATCCTTGATTTTTTTACATATGGGTCAGTTTATTGTGTTAGCACTGATCCAACTAGCTGCTCCTAGGCCAGAACTGTTAGTTACTTTATAGTTTCAATGCTACCCAGTGATAAAAAGAAATGTCCCTATAATGTCCTTGATAAAACCTGGCTGTGTATTATCTATCTTGTGACCAAAGGTTGGTTATGCCTACAATTGCAGCGCCAGCACGGCAACTGTAGTTCTTCTGAGTGAGGGACGTTTGGGATTGACACACAACACAACTTCAGGTTCTGCAGACAAGCCTTTATTCCACTTTCTCACACAGTATGTATAGCCCTCAGCAGGGGAGGCCGAGCCAGGAAAAGCAGGAAGCTCTCACTGCAACTCACATGGCTTAGGGGTAAACATCCTTAGAAAACAACAGATTGTTCCTGTTTTTCTTCCTGTTTTCAACCAACCACAAGAGTGCAAAACAGATCAAGTGGGGGTGCGAAGGCCTGTCCTCAAGGGACCCAACATACAATGAAGATTTCAATGATGTCATCATCTTTATTTGAGTTGAATAAAAACATTCCATCTGCCACCAACAATGATTTTCCATTTCTAAAACATGTTTTATGGCTTACATTATGTGAATATATTATTTCTGGAACCCAGTATGATGGAAAAACAGATAAGAAAAATATGAATGAGAAACACACTGGGTCACAGTTATAAACAAATATGCTTTAAAGTCAAAATGACTAAAGACTTTTGACCTAAAACAAAGTCATTTGGTTACCAATTTGAATATGGATGATTAGACTCAAGGAGTCAGGTGCAGTGAGGGAAGATATGCAGTAATTATGGGGTTTTTCCATTTGTGGAAAATTCAAAATAAACTGGTTTAATATTTAAATAACATAGTGCTTCTTTTACTTTTGGTTTTTTTGTTGTTGTTGTTGTGCTTTTTTAATACAGGGTCTCACTTTGCAGAACAGTTCTAAACTCCTATGTAGCCAAGCTTGTATTGAATTACTGCAGTTCTCTTGCCTCAGTATTTCTAAGTGTTGGGAACACAGATACGAGCCACCATGCACAACTTTTTTCTTAAATTTGGATTTCACTTTTTTTGTTGTTTTGACTCTGAATGGATGGTAGATACTCCTGTAATTTTACAGTGCTTCTTACTAAGAATTTTATATATAAATTATAAAATATGTCTCTAAAGTAATTACACTATTTGTTTTTCTCTAGGACTGTTTTGGTGGATAAAATGAGAATAACCACCCCTCCCCAACCACACGCTCTTATATTTGCATGCTCATTCCTCAGTTAAACTGTTAGGAAGGATTAGGAGGTGTGTCCTTCTTGGAGGAGATATGTCACTGGGAATAGACTTTGAAATTTCAAAAACCCAAACTAAGTCCAGTCTCTCTCTCTCTCTCTCTCTCTCTCTCTCTCTCTCTCTCTCTCTCTCTCTCTCTCTGTGTGTGTGTGTGTGTGTGTGTGTGTGTGTGTTTGTGTCTGTCTGTCTGTGCATTCTGTCTACGGATATGAATATAAAGCTCTCAGCTACTTCTCATGCACCATGCCTTCCTGCCTGGATGACAGGCTGCCAGCCATGATGATAGTAAACTAACCATATGAAACTCTAAGCAAGCACTTAATTAAATACTTCTTTGTAAGAGTTGCTTTGGTTATGGTGTCTCTTCACAACAATAGAAGTGACTAATAGTCACAGTGACTAAGACAGCTATATAGAATGAAGGAATAATGGTGGAGGCATTTATGGGAACTTGTATGAATCACATATTTTATCAATTATAGGTACCTTATCTAAATCTATCTATCTTCACATCTGTTTCAGGGATTTCTTGGCCCATAAATTAGATAATATTACCATGAAAAAGTATTTTTTTTGCTCAAATGTATATTTAGTGGTCACTTTTAATGATATAAATGGTATTATCTTCAACTTCGTTAGGTAATAATTTAAATGAAATCCAAAGAGGGCACACCTCTTTGTACTTGTAATTCTACAATTTAACAGTATCAGATTTGGTTATTATTCAGTGAAATGCATCATGAGAAGCAATTTTTCCAGTTTATCAAATTGTAGGCCATCTTCCATTTTAGTGTTTCTTCCTCTCCTTTGTGCCTATCACCTCTAGATCTCTGATTCTTGGAAATCAACATTTTCAGATTCCACATGGAAATTAATCTGTCTAAGTCTGGTCACTTTATTTACTAAAATATAGTCTAATTCCATCTTTGTTGACTGCAAATGGTGGAAATGACTTCTCTGTATGCTTTAAAATTTGTTTTAACTGTTACATGAAGTCCGTGATGTTCCCCAACCCTGTAGATGGTGTGGGAGAACAATTCTATATCTATCTATCAATTATGTTTTAAATAAACACTGATGGGTCGGTAGCCAGGCAGGAAGTATAGGCAGGAAAACCAGACAGGAAGTAGAGGTGGAACAATGAGGACAGGAGTATTCTGGGAAGAAGGAAGCCCATTCCTTCCAGTCCTGCCCAGATCACTGAAGAAGCAGGATGTGACCTGCCCCACTGAAAAAGGTACTGAGCCATGTGGCTAACATAGATAAGAAAAATGGGTTAATATAAGCTACAAGAGCTAATAAGAAGCCTGAGCTAATGGGCCAATCAGTTTATAACCTAATGTAGACTCTCTGTGTGATTTTCTTTGGGACTTGCCGGCTGTGGGAACTGGGCAGGACAGAAACCCCGACAAGCCAGCCCTTGTGCTACATGTAGATGTTTCCACTTGGGATGGGCTTCCCACAGTCAGTTGCTGTCTGTATTTTGACCAGTTGTCAATTTCTGTGAAGGTCTTGGTCTGCTGCAAATAAATTTCTATGATGATTCAGGGAGAGAGGTACACTTATTTTTTATTTAAGTGTAAATCTTTAGAATGGAGTTATATTAGGAAACTAACAAAAAAAGGTTCTCTTCTAGGGTCTATGACTTCATCATCAGCCATGAGCAACTGACTACATTTGCAGTTCCAGGCATGAATTCCCTATTATTTTACAGGCTTTAAATCCAAAAATAAATGTATGATTTATAGTGTATATGTAAACATACATGAATAATTTAAATGAAATAATAACCTTTGGGTTAATAGGCTCTCACACAGAGCCCTAGACTAATAAACTTGCCAGTGCCAGGTAAGGTAAGCCTCCCTTTGTGTTGTTAAAGGAGTATAAGAGGACACTCCTGAAAACCAGGCTATTGCTATTACCTTTGGTTGCCTTCGTTAATTTGAAGGTAAGAAGTTACTGCTTAAGACAATTCAAGTTTCAGACACAAGATTTAGAGGAATTGAGATGGAACTGACCTGAAAGCCCGCTCTCTGAAGACTACATCTCATAGTAGGTCTATCTGTCAATGGAGGAAAGCAGTCAGGATCCCACTCAGCAGTACAGCTGATGAGCACAGAATTATCAACACACAAGATCAACCCAGCTTGCAATAGTGGCACTCACGACTTGGGGGTAACTGACAACTGTCGAATTGCAAATCAGACTTTCATAGTCTTACCAAATTGTAAATTAAAACGTGGTTAACCTTACCATATCTGGCTCCCCACCCCAACCCTTCCCTCCACAATCTCTAGGAATCACCACTTTACTGTGGGAGCAAACTTTTCAGATTGCACATGCAGGTGTCCTCATTCTGGACTTGCTTTTCTGAGTCTGACATACATCCTTTAGCATATTGATCTCCATATTGTTTCAAGGATAGTGTTTCATCATTTCAATGGCTAAAATTCAACTGTGAATATATACCACCTTTTCTATAGCCCTTTATCGGTATATTTTCTATTCCTAAGCTACTATGGATAGTATTATGCTCAGGTCTTCCAAGCCACACTATTGTATCCTCTTAGCTAAGCTGCATAACTGGTGTGAAATTACTAAACCATGTGGCAGTTTTAACATTTTGGAGAATCTCTACTGTTTTCCATAACTGAAGTAGTAATTTTCATTTCCTCTGTATTCATATTAGTATTGCCATGTCCAGATATCTGGCAGAACAATGCATTGGAAAGATTCATACAGACTCACCATTTCATAGGGTTGTAAATCCAGCACTGCAGGGAAGCACAGCAGAGGGGGTGGACCTGCAGTGTTAGGAGTATGAGATGGTGAGTATGCTCATTGTGGATGACAGGGAAACACAGACAGCAGAGATGACACAATTGCTGGCCTACTGCCTTCAAAGGCATATCTTCAAGGTAGGCCCCACTTAATAAGGTTTACACAGCCTCCTAAAATAGATTACTACCTGTTAAACTGGCACTCAAAACATGAGCCCATGGTAGTCATGTCAGATTCAAAGTAAAGCATTGTCAGTACACAAGGGAACCTATAGTAATAAAATCAAATACAATTTGACTTCTGTCTTCTTAATAGAACTTAGTTAGACCAGTTGGCATAGACTTGAGAAACCACTACTTATGGAAATCAATTTACTTTTTGCATCTGGGATTTAATTAATAGAAATTTATACTTTCAAACAGTAAGGTTTTGCTTGATGTTCTTAAGTAAGAAAACTCTGAGGCACAGAAGACTTGTATCTAATTTAGAGCTGAATGGAACTACAAACCCTGTACTCCCACACATGCTGTTCATTTAACATTAATCAATTAATGTTTCACAGTCGCAAAGCAAGCATGCACGAAACAACTCACAAAAGTAGACAGAACCGGATGTCAACTCGGTACATTCATTAGATTGAAATTTTAGTATTCATACATTTGGAAAGGAATTCAACACTACAAATTTCATTTGCAATGCATACTTTATTTTTGAGTTAATAGATTAATGAAAGATTTCTCAATGGACCCGCATCAGCCAATATCTTAGGTCAGAGGGTAAGTAAGGAATTGAAAGTCAGGAAATGAGAGGACAATTCTTCCTGGTCAAAGGGAAATAACAGTGGCCAAAGATCCCAGACTGGATGACAGTCGTCAGCAAGATAGAAAATTTAGAAAGAAGATCAGCAGAATCCAGATCCAGTGCCACAGCTTGGTCTGTAGCAAGAAGCCTGGCAGGTTCTCTGAGGAACATAGGATGGGTGGCAGAATCCTGATCCGAAGCCCAGTGACGAGAAGCCATGGGGTCTAAAGCCACTGGATCCACAGCTCAGGGAGTAAGAGCTTCTAGACCCATAGCCCAGAGAGTGACAGCTGCTGGCCCCAAAGCCCTGAGAGCCAGCGTACGTGGTCCTGCAGGGGCTGAAGAAGCTGGAGACCCTGGAGCTGTGGCAGGGCCGCTGGCAGGAAGTCTGCACCACATGGGAAGTCTGGCATCTGCTGGGCTGGAAGAAGTTCTGATGACAGCCGCTTTGGAGAGAGGAGCCCAGATGGCACGGTCTGGGAGAACAGGAGTTCGTGCTCTGGACCAGGTGCCTGGAGTAGGAAGAGTCGCAGGAGGAGTAAGGGTAGTTCAGGTGATCTCCACAGGAGCGGGAGGAGAAGTTTCCAGAATAGCAGCCGTAGGACATGTTGATGGCAGGTGTAAGTTGAGCTGAGTATAACAGAAGATTCTGAATGTGAAAATCACTCCTTTCCTGGGACCTTTATATACTCTCAGCAATGGGAGTGGCTTCTTCCATGATCCTTGTTTCTGTCTGTGACCACACTCATCTGCATGTCTGGACCTCAGCAATTTTCTTCATAATTGCAGTTAACTAACTCCTTTTATCTTACATTTAAGGCAGAACTCATTTTTTTATATGTCTGAGTCAATGAAATACATTTATGTTACAAATGCTATGACTGTATTTAATTAGTGCCTCTACCATTATGGTCAGGAAACCCCCTTTATTTCCTCTGTCTATGACTTGTGTATGCTTTTGTTTGGGGAGGGGAAATAATCTCAGGGATGACAAAGTCGTTATCCCCAATTGGTCATTGGATACAAGTCAGAGTCTTGTACTGACAAGAAGCCATTTCAAAAATGGCTCCAACATGAAATCATTGGTTCACACTCTCTGGGATAGTGTTCTGTTTCTTTTACATTATTATCAGTGGTTATTATATCCAGTCTATATGTGCTATATAAAATAAGTCAAAAGAATTGAGACATTGTACAAAATCATCCTAGTGCTGAAAATCTGTGCAGAGAAAGTGATTGTTTAGAACAATGAAATCAAAACAACATTGGCCATTATGGGGCCCTATGGAGCAAAACAGCAGACATGGCATTTAGTGGGCAAGGGTAAATGGCAGCAGGAGGGGTTGTGTGTGGATTTAATTGATGGATACTCTCCTCTTAGTTTAATTTTTCTAGAGTTTACCAACCAGTTTATATTACTAAACATCATTTCAAATTGAAGGATGGTTTCAGAGCTTATTCAAGCTCAGTCTCCCTGTCCTGTTATGGGAATTTGATCCATTTTGGTCAATGGCATTTGGAGTGACTAGCCCTATGGGCATGATTTTCTCTGGTTAGGTGATTGGATAAAACTGAGGCTTCTCGTCACTGGGCTTTGGATCAGGATTCTGCCACCCATCCCATGTTCCTCAGAGAACCTGCCAGGCTTCTTGCTACAGACCAAGCTGTGGCACTGGATCTAGATTCTACTGATCTTCTTTCTAGAATTCCAATCTTGCTGACGACTGTCACCCAGTCTGGGATCTTTGGCCACTGTTATTTCCCTTTGACCAGGAAGAATTGTCCTCTCATTTCCTGATTGTCAATTCCTCACTTACCCCCTGACCTAAGATATTGCCTGATGCCTCTATCCTCACCTATGGACTTGCCAATGTATCTCTGTATTGGATATCTGAGTGAATGGTCACATCTATCTACAAGAGTAGAGTTTTCAACATGCTTTTCTGCAGGAAGAATGGAATAATATTCTTCATTTATAAACCTTTATAATGTTCTTTCCTTTATAAAAGGAAGATACTGAGAGCATCTGAGGTGATGGAAATAGTTCCTTTCTGCATCAGTATTTGTTGTTGGAATGTCTCCGCTTTCAGATTCTGCACACATGTTCACAGTTGGTGCTTCAAGCCTAGAGCCACGTTCCTCCCAGTTAGGTGTCCCTCTCCACAACACTACCCCATCTTCAAGGTGGGATGTTATTTATGGGGCAATAAGTAGCAAATGTCTGTGAGAGCTGTAGCTGTGAAAGTTGCTGATACAAAAATAAAATGATTCTTCTCAAACCCAGACAAAATTGGAAGTGGGAAAGGGCTCGCTCCAGCCTCTCTGAGGTGTGCACTGTTTTGAAAGCTTTTAAGCAGCCACAGAAGGTATGGGCTATTACTTCTTTACATGCCACAGGGTTTGCATGAATAACATATGTTCACATATGTACACATGCAAGGAGTTCAATCCTTTACCGTTTTGGATCCTGCAACAATTCAGTAAAGATGTTTTAGACAAAACACTTTCCTAGCATAGCACCTTCGCCAATAAACTTACTCTAGCTTTTTAGGATTGAATCTAAAACAAATGAACTTTGTGTCTGAAATAACTTACATAATTCTCTTATTTGTTTGTGTATGCCTGTAGATATCTACTGCTGCTCCCAAGCAAGCGTCATTCTTCTCTGGAGAAATACTATAGGGTTGCTACCTACATTGTTTGGACCTCCTGGAAGGTTGCAGAGCACCTTCAGTTTCAATAATTCTATATAAAGGCTGATGTTCATTAGTTTGAGGCTGTAGGAAGTTATGTTTAGTATTAGCAGTGCAAGCAGCCCTCTGGACCTGATCAGGGACTAGGGACCCATGACTGGGCTGCTACAAAGCTGTGGTTTCTGCTTCATCTTCCTAAGCATTGGAAAGATCAGGAAAGACAAAACTTGAATTGCAAGCTGCATTACCTGGCTCTGGCTCATCTCAGACACCAGTCCCAGGTTTCTGAATTGTTTTCATCATGTGGCTGGCCCAGCATCTCATCTCCCCCCAAACAGCTTTGTGGCACTGCTTCCCTCTAGGGCTCAACTTCATTCTGGTAATTTTTCTGGCTGTTTTTCCTTTTGTTCCTTTTCTTAACTTCCCCTCTTAAAAGCATGAAATAATATAATATTTGAGGGAGTCATTGTGAGTTTTTACTGTAACTATGTTTCCTAGTAATTCCGAACAAATAGAGTGATGTCATCCAACAAAGATCAAATATGCGACATCAGTGGTTAAAAAGTACAATGTCATGGCTTCCATCACTGAATTATGAATCCATCCAATGAAAATGTGATAGGGTTAAATGACAGATACTGAAATCAGCAGAGCCTGTTCTGAAAAATCAGTTTAATTGTAATTTGTTTAAAAACCTCACTACATGATTCGAGAGACAAGAAACTTCAGAGGCACCCAACAACTACTATTTTAAAGTTTATTTTATAAGCTTCTAAATCTTTAAATGTCTTTTTCTGGGCTCCTAGTAACTGGGGTAAAAGTCTTTATTATTTTTATTTTATTTCATTACTTAAAAAATAGCACAAATTCCCACTTCCTCCACACACCCTCCCACCCCACCCCTTCCAATTCTAAGAGAGGGCAAGGCACCCTGCCCTGTGGAAAGTCTAAGGCCCTCCCTACTACATCTAAGTTGAGCAAGATATCCATCCAAAGAGAATAGGATCCCCAAAAGCCAGTACATGCAGTAGAGACAAACCCCAGTGCCACTATCAGTGATCCCTCAGTCTGCTCCAACTGTCAACCACATTCAGAGGGACTAGTTTGATCCCATGCTCGTTCACTCCCAGTCCAGTTGGAGTTGGTGAGCTCTCATTAGCTCAGGCACATTGTCTCAGTGGGTGAACCCTTCATGGTATTGCCTTCCTTGATCATATTCTCGCTCCTTCCACTCTTCAACTGGAACTTGGGAGCTCAGTCCAGTGCTCTGATGTGGGTCTCTGCCTCTGTTTCCATCTGTTGTTGGATGAAGGTTCTATGGTAATATTTAAGATAATCATCAGTTTGACTACCGGGCAAGGCCATTTCGGGCACCCTCTTCTCTATCACTTATGGTCTTAGCTGGGGTCATCTTTGTGGGTTCCTGGGAATTTTTCTAAAGCCAGGTTTCTTGCTAACCCCATAATGGCTCCCTCAGTCAAGACTCTTTCCTTGCTCTCATATCTGTCCTTCCTCCATCTTAACTATCCCATTCCCTCAAGTTCTCCTCAACCCTCCCCTTCTCCCCTTTCTTCTGCCCCCTGCACCCATGCTCCCAATTTTGTCAGACAATCTTTCTGTTTCTAATTTCCAGGTGGGTCTATATATGTTTTTCTTTGGGTTCACCTTAGGTTTATTGCTAGGAGCAGAATTTTGTTTACAAATCAACCCCTTCTAAAATCCTTCTGAAAGCAAATATTCTGTCATAATTAGGAGTAAGTTTCAATCATTGGAGGCAAGCACAGTGTTAACCAAATTAATCAAGTCAGTGTAATTGCCTGTCATGGCACAGCATTGTGGCTATCTTCTCATTCTTACACACACCCTGTCCTCCTACCTTCAGCATGATGGGAGTATAAGAGCACAAAGTGCTATATCAAATCCAGTGCACACAGTCTATTTGTTATACACGTAGTTCCCATGGGCTTTCTGTCAAACTCCAAACTATACCAATACCTACAAGTTTAAAAGAATACACACGAGATACGGACTTCAGACTTCTTTTAAAACATGCTAATCTGCTGCTATCACTCATGGTTGTCTGGAGCCCAGCACAAGCATGAGGGTGTGTGCATCATCACTCCTAGCCACTCAAAGCACTCCTCATTGTTCTCAGATCCAAGACTACACCCCATTCACTATTAGTCACTGTATTCATTAGCATCTCTATCCTTAGTAAAAGAATGAGTGGCAGAATAAAGGGACTTGTGTTTAACCAGAACAATAAAAAAAAAAGAAGTTGTAGAGAAAGAAACACAAATACTTTTTTTCTTCATCTTCTATGCTTAAAAGAAAATGCCTGTATTGATGGATTAGGATAGGAACCAACAGCCTTAACACAAATTATCTGTCCATCTGTCTGCATTACTTGTACTCACAAACTGCTCCTTAGACCTTTTAGTGGTTTGAAGTTAGATACTCTGACTTAAAACGGTTCATAAACCAGTAGAATCTGAGTTGAAAAATGTTTAGGTCAATAGTAATATTGCTATAGAATATGTAGCAGAATTAGCAATGGGTCATTTAGGTTATAAAATAAGCCAAAATATGAGCAAGTAAATAAATCATAAATAGAGACATTAAAACAAAATGTAACATTCCCACCTACTATCACTGCTGTACTTGTGATTCTGATATTTCACTGTGGTTGGAGATGACTCTCATCATTCTGTTATGTCATAGGGTCAGCATCTAGCCTGTAGCCCCATAAAAGAGCCCTTGTAATGCAGAAATGAGACTCTATTCCTGACTCCCTAACCACACCTGCTCAGCATTTGTCTGTCCTAGACAATAAAATACAAAGTCAAAATTTGAAAAAAAATGTATCTAATTTCTGTTTGTAACAAGGTGATTCTGTTGTAAAGGGCAGTTTTCTATATCAACATGGTACACCCTCCCTTCCCGTGACTGTGCAGGTCTAACAGTTAATAACAATCTTCTTGTTTGGGGAATGTGAGACGGATGTATAGTGTTAATACCCATTTTGAGAAATCTAATATCTCAGAGCTTAAACAGGGGCTGTGTGTCAGCACCCAATGACACTGTGCAGATGTCCCCCTGATGGCAAGTGATGACTCCTTTAGCCATAAATACCAGAGAGAAGAATAGCGATTTTGACACACTGTGACAGCTGAGAATGGGAGGCAGAATATAAAGAGCTTTTGGGTTCCAGGTCAGATAGATGGTATTCTGAGTACAGGACTGTGCATAAACAAATCCTGGTGTGCAGCAGGCTCTCCAGGGTTTCACAGAACAGAAAGGGAAGACTGGCAGGTGTCTCAAGTGACATTAAACATGATGATTCTCTCAATATTATTTTTCATTTCTTCATTCTTGTTGGGCAGCTGTGGGAAAATTGGCATATTTACTAGATAAATATGTTTATAACTTCTGTTTAGAAGCAAGATGCTTGAGCAGGGGTAATGGAAGAACCAGGAGCTACATTCTACTTGGTCTTAGAAGAGACAATGACACATTTCTTGTCTGAAAGCCTTTCCTGCTCTGACACTCTGGGGAATCTGATCTTTTCCTGACTCTGGGATGTCATCATCTGCTCCTTTTTTAAAATGCCATTGCATGGAATTGTGCTGAGTTTCATCAGCACAGAGAGCAAGCCCATGTTTAGTCTGCCTGTGTTTATCACAGTATGATAGGTGAGCTTAAAGAGAGTGGTGGAGGAAGGAAGGAGAGAAAAAGGGAAAGAAGAAGCAGGAGGAAGAAGAATAAGAGGAGAAGCAGGAAGATGAGAAAGAAGGAAAACGTGAAGAAAACCAGGGAGTATGGGGAAGGAGGAGGTAGAGAGAGTGAGGAGGAGGGAAAAGTAGAGGGAGGAAGGGGAAAAGATGAGAGAATACATGGATGGGAGAACAGAGAAAATGTGGTACAGAACAAGAGGGAAGGACTTTTCAAGATAATTCTGGGTTTTAGGAGGGATGAAATCAGAAGCCTCAGCAGGATGCTTCCAATTTATCTCTTCCTAGATGGGAATAGCTTCAGAGGAGAACAGAGCTTCGTTTCCCTTACATTGGGGTATATGTCTTCCTGCTCCACTGACAGAGCTTTGTCGCAGGTAGGGGAACGAGGTGGAGGCACTTTTGGGGTAAGAACACCCCAGTGTCTGTTGAACACTGAAGACCAAGGAAAGTTCCAACAGCCAGAGCCTTCCACTACTGAAATTCACTTATTAATGGCTTATTTTTATTTTTGTTATGCTCAAATTTATTTTCATATAAAAAGCATATATAGTGAAATGTTTGATAAAGACATTTTATTCAGATATATCATACACTTTAAATTTAATTGACACATAACATTTGCACATATCTATGGGGTTGCAGTGTGTTTTTTTCTCACAAGTATGTAATGGATGATGTTCAAGTCAGGGCTATTAGCATAACAACATCCTTAAGCATGTATCACTTCATTTTGTTGATTACATTTTGAATTCTTATTTAGCCCTTCTGAAACATGCAGTAAATTATGGATAATAGAGTCATTCTACTCTGATTTTGTGCTGTGTGCCACAGGCAGACTCTGTTCCCCTCTCTTTTCCTCTTCTAGCCTTTCGTAACTGGAAACCTACCCTATGAGTTAAAGTTCTTGCTTTAGCTTTCTCCATGATAAGCAGCATGACCTCCTGACCTCAGTAGCCTATGTAATTGACAATGACCTTGGTGCAATTACGTATGACTGGTCCCCATAGGTCTGAGTTAGTTTATTCTTGGCCGTGTTCCAGAGACCTCAGCTTTGCATTTCATCTTCACCCTCCACAAGGTAACCATATTAACACCATAATTTTCCCTTGCTAATAGTTGGAAATAAGTGTTATTACTCTGTGAACTGTGAGATTTTGTTGCCTGGTTCCAAGAAAAAAAAAACATTAACACCCGAGTATCTTATTGCTACAAATGTCAGGAATGGCCAGTGAAACTCAGAGACGTTGCATATGGATTGCTTGATTATTAATCATAAAAAGCATTGTCATAAACTACACAAGAAATAAGTTTTTTCTGTCTCCTAACTAAATGAATAAGATGCATTCAGCCAAATCTTCAAATGGGAAAATCAATTTCAATTCAATGATATGAGTAATGAAGCATCAAACACCCCCAGGAATCCTATCATGTATTCCTCACATAATGCATAAAAAAAATTTATGACAAAATTTATGAAAAAATTCATCACTAAGTTAAAGGAAAATTAAAACTGGTGAATAGTATCTAGCTAACATCCTAAAATATTTCTTTTCTTAATTTTAAAAAACTCTTTTTTATCACTATAAAACAAATCATGTTTTATCAAATTTTAAGTTCTTTATGCTCAAGTATTTTTCCTGGTATCTCAGGCTACAACATTATTTATTTATAAAAGGTATTAGTTTAAATGTTGGTCAGTAGATGGGTTGTTATACAATATAACTGTATTTCTAAAAAAGAAATATTTTAACACAGAGAAAGATACACATAAAAGAAAACCCGAAGGAAGAAATAAAGAGATGGACAGTAAAAGTCAAGTCCAAAGATGTAGCGCAGAACTGATCCTCAATTCCTTGAGAAAGGGGAACTGTAGACATCTTGATCTCAGACTGACCCACAGACTTTTAAATTAAGAGACAATTATTTGTCTAATTTATAATGTTCTATGGCTGTCTCAGCAACCCATTGCACATCCTAGCTTTCAAAAAACATGACTCCTTATCCAAAATTTGTGGGCTCTATGATTTCCGTTATATGGTATCTACCAAATCTCTGCTGTCAGCCAGCCAGCAAGTCTATGTTCCTATGTCCTGTCTGACGTTATCCTGCATGGTGAGGTCTCTCTGAATGCATGTGATAACCAAGGAGACCTCTCTCACAATGGGTTGCCTGCTGCCTCTAAATACTCTTTTGACAAGGGTCATTTACCATAATCTTTTACAATTTTTTAAAATTTACTTCTTGAGAATTTGATACATTTGATCATATTTTCCCCACCCCAACTACTCCTCTATCCTTTCTACTCCATCTCAATTGATTCATGATCACAGGCCTGCATGTCAGCTTGACACATTTCTAGGTCCTCACTTCTGTTTCCTTAACTTTATTTCTAAGGATACTTTAGACCTGCTACCCCTGAAGTATTCTATCAATTTCCAAGAAACAGACCTTTGACAAGCCATTTTGAAGTGCCAACCAGAGCTTTCCAGTCCACTAGTAACCAGTGCCACAACTAGAAACCTGCAGGTTATCCATGCTAAAGAGCCCACCCCTCCCCCTTTTCAACTAGTTTCCCTTTCTTCCTCATATCCCCTCTGCTGTGCCTTTCCTACAGCATGGTCTACAATAATGCCGTCTGTATTTTTGTTATTTATACCATAAAGAAATAGAAAATGTTGCTTTATTTTAAAATAAGCTATTTAACATAGAAATCAGCTCTCAGTATTTAAGTGTGCTCTGTGTAGCCTTAGTGAGTTGCCCTGGCATGAAAACTGTTGGTCCCATTGCCCAGACAGAACACCGTTCACCTGCACAGCACAGACCATTCTAAGGAGGCACTCAAGATTCTGAAATAACTGCTGTCATCAGATCCTAAATTAGCTCTCCTTTTGCTCCTGTTTTCTTTGCTATTGGTCTTCATCCAAACTTGGAGTCCCAAGGATGACACTTTGTAAAGAGCCCTACAATGATTTCTTGTTTCTTTTCCATTTTTTTTGTAAGATGAAGCAAAGGATACAACAAAGGAACTTGCTGACAAAAGATCTTTCTCTCCACCAGCTCTTGTGTTATCTCAAAGAAGCAGAATCCAAATTCATCTGGCAGAGTGTAGCTCTTCCAACCCAGAAATATATTTCTGCCTCCTGAAGGAATCAGTATTTGCAAGAATCAGAGGATGAATTGTCTAATAATAACTCAGACAGAGTGAACTCATAGACCTTGCTCATTTATTCACCTTTAAATCATTTCATCTGCCTATGATGCCTATTCAGGATACATAATTCATATACTTCACACTTAGAATAAGAGGTAGTAGATGACCACAAGGAAACAGTGTTTTGGGGGGCTTAATAGGGCAATTGCACATACATCTAGACAAACTCAAGGCAGACAAAATCCTAGCATAGAGAGGGTAAGTGGCATGCACGTATTGGTAGTTGACAGCTTCTGAGACAAAAAGAGTTAGTTTTATTTAAGCGTGTGATCTTTGGTAGGTCTAACAAGCTCTAGTGAATGACCACACACTCAAGAATCTATAAGCAGTAGTAAAGACAAATGATGGGTTTAATTTTGATTTTTTTAAAGGTCATAATGTTGGATGAATATGAAAAGGCAGAAATAGAGGGGGGAATATTATCAAAATACAATGTAGGAAATTCTTGAAGTATTAATAAAAATATGTAAGACAAAAATTGAATGCTCATACTCAGAAGCAGAAAGAAAGAGTAAAGGGGTATCAGAAAAAAAGTTTATAGTGGAAGTCTGAACTTGAGTGTTAATTTCATAACTTATAGGCATTACTGCATATAGATCAATTATTATGGTGTTCCTTCACTCTACAGTTGAAAAATATCCCCCCTGCATACAAACACATAACCACCCATTTATATTCAATTTTAGAAGAATTAAATAGTTTTATGCATGTCAAGTTTACTGGTACACATTTGAAATAAGTATTTGTTATATTGTCCTCTTTCCCTTATGTCTACCTTTTTCATGTTGCTTCATTGCCTTGAAGACATTTTTCTTCACCCGGGCAGCTCATTTGGATTGACATTTCTCAGCATGATATTATACTTGCTTCCTACTTTGAGTTTAGTTGTGTTAGTTTCTCGCTGTTGACTTTTTATGGCTTGATATAATATCTATCATCCCACAGCATCAAACTGTAGATTAAAGAAGGCGATTTTCAGAAGGAAATGTCAGAAAATTGCTAGAACATTTTTTGTTGACATTGAAGTTTAAGTCTAGTCTGGTAGCATGGAGCATATCTAAGACATTGACTTTTCTGGTCTTGGTTCATCATATTTAGACAATAGAGAAATTGAAATTTATTGTCAGTAATGGATAGTAAGAGCCAAAAATGTATTTGGAGTCTGAAATAAAGCTATAGCAGAACATAGCTTCTGTTATATTTCTCTCCTTTTAAGGAGAGAAAATGATTACATAATTACTGAAACTTAAATAGAATAAATTATGTACTGGGATGTTTAGTACAATGCTTGACCCATGGGAATTGGGTTAAATATACATTATCCCTGTGATTTTACTAAGATAGAAAATTGCAATTCTGCTCTAAAATTAAGCAATAGTTCATCAAAATCTATTTTACTTAAGTTTTTAGAAGAAGGAAGAGTACTAAAAGAAATTTTAATAAAAGGTTTTGGCCTCTCAGTGCTCTCCAGAACTTTCAAACTCCCTGAGTGAAATATAATGACATCATGGTTAAGAAGTTAATAATAGCCAGAAGTTCAGTGGTGAAAACTCACATTGTATGGCAAATACAATTCTCAACTTTTACTGCAACAAATATTTCCTAGGGAAATGTGGCTTCTCATTACTAAGATCCATTGTCTCATGTATCAAGGTAAAGAGTCTTCAGAACTATTACCATAAACATTTCAGTGTTTTATGAAATCAATATGTGCTTTCCTATACATAAATTTTGACAGAATCTCAACATTACAATGAAGCATAGAACATTCACAGGCTTAGTTTGCATTCAATTGAACTGGTTAGTGAATACTCTGTAATGATCTTTCTTATAAATAAGACCGATGCTTTCCCCAGATGGTATTTTTACTGTTTAAAGCACTGTGTTAATACTTACTTATTATTTTATCTTGTATGTGTTATTGAAACTTTTATTCTTCTATAATTTCTTATGCTCCCTCCAAACTGCAGTGTGTGTTGTGGGGAGCGGGCAGGAAGAAAGCAAGGTGGAAGGAAGAGTGCTGTGAAATCACTTCTCCTGGCCACGGTGTGACTGTTACCTGCATAAACTCACAGCATCAGTAATCACCTGCACAAATCCTGCAACAAGACTGGGTCTGCCAGTACCCATAGCAAATGGGCTCATAAGGCTCACCACCCACTCAGGGGTGATTGACAGCTAATAGTTGCTAGGAAAGTGATGTCCTTCTCTTCAGCAGTGGATAGTCACTAGCGTGTTGCCTGTACTCCAATAAATATCCCTTTCCCATTCAGCAGGACTCATGAAAGCTCACAGGATTTTAAATTATGTAAATAATAACTAATATGGGATGATTCAAAGACAAAGATACATCTAAATGTTATTGAACCAAAATAAACAAATAATCCAACAAGAAAGTATATAGTAGAATGACAATAATATTTTTTCTATTAAAGGTTATTTGTAAATCTGTTTATTGCTGATGTTGTTGACACTGAGTTACCACCTGTAATGGCTAACTGTCATGTGTAGTACATGGCTTATTCTGCCATTCAGCAGAGAAAATGCATCTGTAAAACTACTTCTAAAATATGACTAGCTTTTAAATCACTAGACAATTTCTAGGGCACAGTTGCAACTTAAAACGCACACCAGCCTTGAGTTCAGACCCTCTTGATTATGCTTCCTGAGTGTGGAATGGCAGATGTGAGCCACCGCCCTTCGTTTAAATCATTAGGATTTTGATAACGTCAATTATCTTTCCTTGTAGTGTTAGCTTCACCCTGTCAGTTTAGAATCTGTGGGTGATTGGGGTTGTGTGTATATTGTTTGTGCACATGGGTGTGCATACAGAGGCCAGAGGAGTGCATCTGGTACATTCCTCTAGCACTCTAATCTTATTTCTTTTCCAGTTTTTTTAAAAAAAATCACTTATTTTGTTTTTTGCAACTACAATATGATTACATCATTCCCTGTATTTGTTCTTTCCTGCTAACCTGCATTCTTCTCCTTACTCTCTTTTATTAATTGCTGTAAGCATACATGTGTACATAGAATACAGTCTGCATAATGTTACTTGTATATATGCTTCATGGCTGGCCAAACCTGAAACTTGCTGGGTGATTCAGCTAGGCTCGATAGAAAGGGAACACATGAGATGATCTGCCTGTCTTTGTCCCCTACTGCTAGGATTATGGGCTTGTATTTCACTAGAATCCTGGGGATTTGAACTCATGCCCTCTTGCTTTTACAGCAAGCACTATTATTCACTGATCTATTTCACATCCCTCAGTTTAAAACCTTAAGAGTAAGTCTCAATGTCCTGAGAAAGAAGGAATACTCAGTACTGTAACAGAAACTTGCCAAGTCCCCAACCTTTTCCTCTGTTCCCAGCATGCTGGGCTGGCCTGGGTTGCAGATTTCTTATTTGACATTTCTACAAGTACATTGCCAAGTCCTTAAAATGACTCTCTGTACACACTCTTTCTGCTCCTGTGTCTCTCTGTCTCTCCTCCCTTCCTCCCTCTCTCCACAGTGGATTTTCCTTTTTAGCCTAACAGAACAAAGTAATGCCATTCACAGGATATGGAGTCAACTGGAGATAATCACATTAGGGGAATTAAAGTCCTCTCTAAAAGACAAATAGTTGTGGTTTTTATGGTGGTGTGTCCTAAATTATATATAGATACATAAAATCAAGACTATATGTATAAATGACATGAATCTAGATGCAAACTGTCCTGGGATGTGGGTCATATATCAGGGGAAGAAGTGATAGAATGGTAGTTGTGTGCATGAGAAAAATTTATTCAAGGTATATAATTGCATAAAAATACCCTTGTGTAACATAGGACCATGTACAGAGAATACACACAATGAAACTTTCAAGAAAAGAAAATAATGATGTGAGGCACAGTTGGACGATCATATTGGAAAAAGCCCATGGTCAATGATTTGAACCTTGACTGTGTGTAGTACTAGGGAGCAGGTCGCATCCCACTGCCTGGCTAGCTTAGCCCCGAAATAACCACACGGAAATTGTATTAATTAAATTACTGCCTGGTCCATTATCTCTAGCCTCTTATTGGCTATCTCTTGATTTAACCCATTTTTAATAATCTGTGTGTCACCACGAGGTTGTGGATTACTGGGAAAGATTCAACGTGTCTGACTTGGCAGCTTCATGGCGGTGGCTCTCTCTCTCTCTCTTCTTCCCAGCATTCTGTTCTCTTTTCCCTGCCTATCTAAGTCCTGCCCTATCAAAAAGCCAAGGCAGCTTTCTTTATTCGCCAATGAAAGCAACACAAATACAGAAGACCCTCCTACACCACCTGTGTAAGAACTGATAGACTTCAAGGGCAAGTACACAATCTGAGTAGAAAAAGAAAGGGTGAAGGACTTTAACAGGCATAGGTAAATGAAAGACATAGAAGAGAAATAGCACATAAAAAATACACAGCACTATTACTCTTCACACAAATGCAAATCAAAATCCCAATTGTTTGCCATTACACACCAACTTAAAATAAACCAAACATTAATTGTATTATTATGATAATCATTTTGCTGTGCAAGATGCTGAGGACTCAGAATAACAGGAACTTTGAGGCATTGCCATTGAGAATGTGAAATGTTACATTCCTGTGGAAACCAGTCCCTCACTTCCTCACAGTGTGAAACCTTAAGAGTCGCCAGTCTTGTTTCTAAGTGTTTACCTAAGATAAGTGAAAGTGTATGTCTACAAAAATACCTATGTGGAACTATTTGCATCCTTAATAACTCTAATCAGTAAACCACTAATGTTCATGTCATAATTAGTATGCATCTAGGTCATACAATGTATAGCAAATAAAGTAGCAGTAGTAGTAACACAATGAAATGAGCTACTGAAACATGCAACGAAAAGATGCATCTCAAAATTATGCTGGTGGTTGCAAGATCCAAACCAAAATATTCATGTTTTATAATTCCTTGCAATATGGAACTATTGGGATGGGTATTCAGCTACATCAGCAGAGACACAAAGGACTCTGAGAACATCTTTTAGTAAAGAAAATAATTTATCTTGGTTAGTTTTTGATTATATAACTACATATGTTTGTAAGAACACAGTGGTATGTCTTTTAAAAGCTGAATTTTTCACTGGGGAGTTCATTGCTACACAATCAAGAGGGCCAAAGTTCATTCACCAGATTCAATGCAAAAAGCCAGCTTTGGTGTCATGCATCTATAATTCAAATGCTGAAGAGGCGGAGACAAGATGATTGGGGGCTCATAGCTAGCCATTCTAGCTGAATTGATGATCCCCAGGTTCGGTGACTGTCTCAGAACAAGATAAAGAGAGATTAAGAAAGACACTTGACAGGTGTCAATATCTGGCATCTATGAACACGCAACCCCACATGCACTATAGGAACACATGCATACACACATTCACACACACATACACACATACACACTCATACACCCAGTTGATGCCGATTTTCACTACATGGGATTTATATCTAAAGAAAAAGAATTAAACGGGTGACTAGAGAAGTACACATATGAGAAAGCAAAGTCCTGAAACAAAGAAGGCACAAGTAATTGTCCTTGCAGAGGACCTGGAGTCTGTTCCCAGAATCCACATTGCCACTTACAGAACTCTGTCACTCCAGGTTCAGAATATTTGACTCCTTTCCTGATCTCCAAGAGCATCAGGCACACACATCCACATGCATGCTGGCTGGTTCACATGCACAGAAGAAGAATAAATAAATCTTTTAAAACATGGATTAAGGAAGGGATGAGTTTTGGGGAAAATATCTAAGACTGGGAACAATGTCTCAGTTGTTTGTGGTAGGGCCAGCATTCAAATTGGGCAGCCTAAGCCCATGGCCAACATCCTTCTATCAGCAACAACAGAGCATTTAAAATCACAAACACTCCAGCCATTTTCCTGCAAAAGTAAAGATGTTGTTATTTTTTCTGATGTGTAGTGCTCCATTGTGTAAATGTACCACATTTTCCTTATCCATTCTTTGGTCGAAGGGCATTTAGGTTGTTTCCAGGTTCTGGCTATGACAAACTAAGCTGCTATGAACATAGTTGAGCACATGGCCTTGTGGCACGATTGAGCATCCTTTAGATATATACCCAAAAGTGGTATTACTGGGTCTTGAGGAAGGTTGTTTCCTTATTTTCTGAGAAATCACCACACTGACATGCAAAGGGGTTGTACCAGCTTGCATTCCCACCAGAAATGCAGAAGTGTTCCCTTTTCCCCACACCGTCTCCAGCATAAGTTTGAGTTAGGTAACCCAGACACAGAAAGACAATTATCACATGTACTCACTCATAGGTGGTTTTTAAACACAAAGCAAAGAAAGCCAGCCTACAAACCACAGTCCCAGAGAACTTAGACAACAATGAGGTCACTAACAAAACTTACATAGATCTAATCTACATGGGAAGTAGAAAGTAGAAAAAGACAAGATCTCCTGAGTAAATTGGGAGCATGGGGACCTTGGGGGAGGATTGATAGGAGGAGGGAAGAGACAGGGAGGGGAGCAGAGAAAAATGTAGAGCTCAATAAAAATCAATAAAAAATAAATAAGTAAAATAAAATCACAAAGACCCAGTAATCACATGCTGATGAACATATCTACCCAAAGCAGAAGATCCAGGCGCCCATGCACAAGCACAATCTGTAGCAGGGAAAGTCAAAAGCAGTAGCCTGATAAACACATAGAACATGGTGCTTTATGTGGGAGACTCTACGTAGTAGAAGCAGGGAGAAGCTGATGCCTGTGATCTACCAACGCTGTGTTTTGCACAAAGTGCCCACATTTCAGTATCTGGGTTCCAATTCCATCTCTGCTACTAACTATGCAAGGTGACCTTAGGAAACTTGCCCAGCCTGTTTATGTCTTGGCTTCTCCAACTATAAAATAACAATAAAATAGTTCTCTCTTGTAGGATTAGTCACGAAAATTAATTGGCCTATGATTAATAATAAAGTGTCAAATGATTATAGATGATTCTTAAATATGACAGTATAATGATGACAAATGAGAGTAAAATATGTAAACACATTAGTTTCAATATGAAATGAAAGTTACATGTGCATGCTAAATATGGCAGCATTATTATAAAGGAAACAATAGCAATATCAGCTGTATGAATCTATATATGTTATAAAATCATTTCCTGGGAATACATTTAAAAACAATTATGCAAAAGAAGAAAAAAATTATGCTACTATTATTATGCCCTTGAAAAACTGATAATCAGACTGTTTCCCTACACAGAACTTTTTCTCTGATGTCTAATCCATTGTGTTTCAAGAAGAGATAAGAGATAATGCATCTGTCACAAAATGCTGAAATTTTGAGGAAATAATTTTCAAAAAACTATAGATTTTTGTTGTGTTGCCATGGGATTCTATGCAGACCCCTGAGTTTCTTTGAGTGATTTGCTTGGCGAAAGTATAGGCTCTTAGAAGCAGATGTGCCAAAACAGCAACTTGGAAACCAGTTACATTTTCACATCAGACACACTATGAGTGAAGTGCGACTGAGGACTTAAACTGAATCTGCTCGAAGCAAGAATGGCTACTGCAAGGAGAGTTGTGGGTGCCAAGGAGAATTAGAAAGGGCCTTGGAGAAAGCCCCGGATGGACCTGGGAGGGAGTAGATGGGCAGGGCCTACGACTCTGCATCAAGACTTCTGCCTGGGGTCCTTCCTTTCACCTGTCACCAAGTTTCAACCCATAAACCCCAGGGGGCAAGCATGGAGAAAGCAGAGTAGGGAACCAAATTTTTTATGAGAAAGAACCTCCCTAGCTTGGGTAGCAAGAAACTTCTCTAGGCCTCAGAAGTCAGTTTTGAGGAAATAAAAGTGAACACGAGGGAAATACACAGGGATTTAAGTACAGCTATTCTATTCTTTTCATTGTTGCTGAATTTTGTTTAACTTGAAAGATTTTATCTTTAATTTCTAGTTAATGTTACAATAAGAAAGGGTTGGATTGTGTGGTGATTTAGAAAGGCTAAGTGGCTTGTGTAGTGATCCGGGAAACAATTTTGCAAGTAGTTCAAATAACAGGCAAATTTCAACCAGCAACCCTGTTGAGGGTGTTAGTGTTTGCTTTAATGTAGTGTATTGGCATTTCTCAAAACATGGGGAGAGGTGAGGAAAAACTAGTAAATAAGGAGGGGGAGAGAAGCAGAAAGCATCTTGATATTGCTCTTTATTTTCTGAGCATTTTGTATTATATACAATGTGCTTTGATATATACCCCATTGTCCTCCACTCCCCAGATCTCCTCCTCCCATCCCCCCTCTCAACATTGTGTTCAAAGTTACATGCCTACATATAACTATACATTGAGAGAGAGAGAGAGACAGACAGACAGATAGATCATTAAGTCCAAAATTAATGCTACCCAGATGTAGCATTTTTTCCTTTCCTATCTAGAGAGGGATTATGTTTCCTAAACATTTTGCGTTTGTATAGTGTTTCCAGGATCCGTTTTGGAGCTTTTAAAGCTGCATTACTTAGTCCTGCCCTTACTTCCACTCAGAAGGACATATTTATTAGCATTTATGAGTTGCTTATTAGCATTTCTACCAAGTGTGCACATAACTCTAATGAAAAATAATAATGTAATTACAAATGGGTAGAAGCAGCATCAATTAGGATTGATTTATACCCAAGTAATCCTAGTGTTTATTCTCCGATATCAGTAACTGGTTTGGAAAACAGGAACTTTAAGATATTAAGAAAACTCTTTCTCTCTCTCTCTCTCCCTCACTCTCACTCTGTGTGTGTGTGTGAGAGAGAGATAACTTCTAATAAGAATAGAGAGATACTTCTAGATCAAAAGGAGTTCACAGCTGACCTTAGAAGGAGGACCACATGCTGAGAATGGCATCACTGCTTTGGGAAATTCAATAGGTGTCCGTCCATAAAGCACAGCTTATTTTACTTAAGTGAGTCAGAACGATGGCCTGAGCATTGTGCAAGGTCATTTTGTGTGATGCATGCCACCTTTTGGATTCTGCTTGGGAGAGATAATCATAAAACAAAGTAAGTAAGTGCTTTGAGGAGCACGCGTGCTTGGCATAACGCAAGTTAATTCCCAGGCATTTAAGGGGCCTGCTATACAATGACAGTTGGGAATGTCATCTCCCTTAGTTAAGCCCCATAAAATGTCAGGCTCAGAAGAAGAGGAATGGACACTAAGCAAACTAGAAGCTTGTGTCCCCATTAATCTGACTATGGATTTTCCAGTCATTTTCTGTCTGTAGCTAGAAAATAAACTATTCTTGAAATGTGCAAAAAATAACTGAGGCATTAAAATTCCCCTGTTGGACACTATTCAGTGCAAATATTACCAGAAATGGTAAATAAAACTTTTATAGATTAGTATAATCAAACATAATAGTTTACTTTTCAAAGACAAATTAGAGTTCAGTTTGCAGAGTTTGAATACTGGCTCTGGTTAAGAAAGCCACAACTAAGGATTAAGTCTTCTGTCATGCTGAGCTGGGGGGCAAGAACAATTTAGGCTATTCAAGAACATGGTTAGCCAGACTTTGCTTGACTATCTAGTTGGCTCTAAAACGTGCTTAGTAATTTTAGAAAAGAAATAGCAATCCCTAAAATTGCATTTTAGTATACATAAATGATACCATTTAAGAATATCCCCTTCTACCAAAATAATAAAACAAAAGAGATTTCCACACATACATGTGATTAAGATTAAGGTTGTCAGCTACCAGGCAGGTTCATCAGAAAATCTATGAAGACATTTCTTTTTAAGTCCCACCCAAATTGTGGTGTTTATTGCTTTTTAAGTGAACATAGAATAAGAAAGCACTGCACTGAGGAAAATCATTGATAGAAATTCTACAGCTGACATTCTTAATTTCCCCCTCAACAGGCAAAGGGGGGCTCAGCTAATGGCTCATTAAAACACATGAATAAATAAAAAAACATACAGGATTTGAGGGATTCCATTACAGTGTGTTTGTGGTAAATCAAAGGGACAACTGATTTTGAGTAATGGCCACTGAGTATTTTAGTGTCTCAATAAAATGAAGAAGGAGTTCATGTAATCCTTCTATTACTGAGGCCAGAGTCTCAGTAAATTCATGAGTGCTGAGAGGAAGATACTTGGAAATGTAATAAAGTATAACACTGAAAATCCAACCACAGCAAATTCCAGGGCAAAGAAACGATGAGCATCATCTTACTATATGCGACAAATGATTAAAGTGCAATTAATATATGAATGTGTGATAAATTAAACTTAATAACACAGGGACATATTTTCATGGGAAAGGTGAGTGAGGTGAATGGAGCCAGTGGCATGTGGACACACCCAATATGAGGATATATAACTTGAAGTTCACACCGTGACATTCAAACACACAGCATTGTCTCATTGACACCTAACTGATCTCACATCTCTCAATATGTCCTACAGCTGCTGTTCTGGAAGCTTCTCCTCTAGATCCTATGGGGGTCAACTACACTACCCCTACTCCTCCTGTGGCTCTTCCTACCCCAGACACTTGATGAACAGCTCTAACTTCTGCTCTCCCAGGATCTTCCATCTGGGTTCCTCTCTCAACAGCGGCTGTCGTCAGAACTGCTTCCGGCCTATCAGATGCCAGACTTCTCATGTGGTGCACACCTCCTGCCAGCGGCCTTGCTATCGCCCAAGGGTCTCCAGCTTCTGCCGCCCCTGTAGGACCACCTATGCTGGCTCTCTGGGCTTTGGGTCCAGCAGTTGCCGCTCCCTGGGCTATGGGTCAAGGAGCTTCTACACTTCAGGATGTGGCTCCAGTGGCTTCAGACCTCTGAGTTATGGAGTCCGTGGTTACCCTTGCTCTGGTTATGGATCTGGATCCTGCCACCCAACCTATGTGATTTCCAGAAACTTCCAGTCTTCTTGTCACAGGCCTACCTGTGGATCAGCCATCTACAGATCAAGTTGCTGAACTTCCTGACTATCAGTGAATTGTCTGAGTTAACATAGTGCTTTCCCAGTAAGACTAACTAATTTCTCTCTGCATCCTTTCTCTGGCAACACTAGATCTATTCAACTAGAAAATGAATGAATAACAAAAATATATATTCAAATGTCTTTTGAAACAGTTGATTACCTATTCATAAATTCTTGGACTGTGTATGGAAGTACAGTCATATTGGACCTAATAAAATCACTTTTTTCTTGCATCTAATACCATCTCCTGATTCTTTGTTGACTCTCAAATTTTAATTTGTGATCTATCTTTGAGACTAGGTGCTTTCAGACTATCTTCCCTGATGTAGGACGTCCTTCTGTTTGTGTATTGCTTTCATTGGTTGAATAAAGAGACTGCCGTGGCCTTTTGATAGGGCAGCCCTTAGGTGGGAGGAGTAGACAGAACAGAATGCTGGGAAGAAGGGAAGTGTGGCAGATGCCATGTTTCTCCTGTCTGAGATGGATGCTGGTTAGACTTATGCCAGGAAGCCACAGTCAAGTGGCGATACACATTAATAGAAATGGGTTAGATCAAGAGTGAGAGCTGGCCAAGAAGAGGCTAGATTAATGGGCCAGGCAGTGTTTTAAATGAATACAGTTTCTGTGTAATTGTTTCGGGAGTTAAGCTAGCTGAACAGATGGGAGCCGAGCAGGATGGAACAAGGGGCCCATGCTCCTCATATTACACTTCCCTAGGAAATCCATTTACATAGGACGTTGTATCTGATACATAGAGATATATTCTCTGAGCATTCCACTAACTATAATCTGATGGGTAAAAGCCTACTGGAATTTTCAGCAGTATCATTGAAAATATACCCACAGGAGAGTCAGCCAACTCATATTTTCAATGAGACATTATGCTGGCAATCATAGCTGACTTTTAGCTTACATGTTCTATACAACATTGAGTTAGAGCTTCCCCCAAGAAGCTGTGAACTAGATGGCAAAACCTTAAACAACAACAAAAAATCATTAAATTTTGAAAGAAACACCATGATGTATTGACATGATCAGATAAAACATGGAATCTAGGGCATGTTTATCTTTAAATATATGAGAAAAATGCACTTGCCAGGGCATGTGAGACAGAGATAGAGAGACAAAGACAAGACTGACAGGTGGGCTTTCTGCACATAGTTCAAGGATACTTGAAAATCGACAAGATAACAGATTATGCAACACCACCATTGGTTCTGGGGCTTGAACTCAGAACCTTGCACATGCTAGATGAACACACTGCTACTGAGCCACATATCCCAGCCTCAGATGTTGTAAATACAACGAAAAGATTAGGATTTCAGACATCAGACAACATAGTGATACTTTGTGTCCTCCGATCTCTGCATACCTGGAAGCTCCCCTTTGCACTGTTTTCCTCTAATATGCAATGTTTCCTGATCTTTTTCAGCTCTTCTTTTAGTAAATCTCCTCTCTCTCTCTCTCTCTCTCTCTCTCTCTCTCTCTCTCTCTCTGTCTCTCTCTGTCTCTCTCCTTTTTCACATCTTGCGTTCTCTCCTCTAGACTGCTGTTGTTTCACTGGCTGATCGGATGATGGTGACAGGGATGTAATGGATCCATCACTCACCCAGGAAAAACATTTGCAATGCCATTTAAGTTATCTGCCCTTACCCCGGCGCTCATTTTCTCAATGCATCAAGCGACGTGAGAGCTCTTTGTTCTGAACTCAGCTCCTTGCCTAGGTTTTGACTTTTAATTTTGTATGTAGGTCTTTTATGGAAAATGCCGGATGTTGAACAAAACAAAAGGTTTTCTCTTTAAAGAATTATTTCATGTCTGAGAGAAAAATGGGTTTTCTCCTATGATTTTGGTACGAAACATGGGTGTGGGAAGAGCTGGTATAAGCAGCCGCTGCACAAGACTGAGCACTGGAAGAACATCCTGTGGGGGTCATGGGCAGGATATGCCATGCTCCTTTTTTATTTTATTGAACTGTGAAATCTGGACAGCCAGATACAATCAAGGTGTGATTTCCCACACAACAGACGGATCTGTGAAATGTCTGCCAAGTTTTGACTTCTCCTTTCACTGTCAAAAGCACAGCAGCTAAGAGCTGCACCTGGCACCACTGCAAGGCAGCAGGATGCAGGGAGACGAGGGGCTGAGTTTACAACATCCTCTTCAAGGGCGTACCCCCAGGGATGCAGCAGTGGCTGCTAGTTTTGGAATTGTTTGCACTTACCCTTTATTCCGAGACGATTTCCATCCTGATTTGCCTGAGATTCTGAATTCTGAAGCGATACCAAATCAAATTTTATCTGTTAAATTGTCTCTCTTTGGATTTGCAGAAACCACAACATCTGGTGACCTTCAGATAATAGCAGAACACATTTCTTAGTTCTGTTCACTAACACAAGCCTATTTACTTTTGTGAAGTTTCACATTTAGAAAAATCAATAAATTAGTTTTAAGTTTATGGAAACTTGTTTCCAGAACATCCAATCCATGTGGGTGACTCCTGCTAGAACAGGAGAGTGGATGTTGAAGCCCCTACCCAGGATGTTGTTTTTCTGGCCATTGTCTCTCATCACCTCCTCTGCCTGCCTCCAGAAGCCTACTGCACTCCTGAGTTAAAGTTAGACAATTGCCCTAAATTTTTTTCAAGAAGGAATATCATAATTAAATACAATACCTTCCAATCAGCAATCAACTCACTTCCTGAATCCTGGCCTTCGAGTGGTGAGCAGCCAGGACCAGGGCACATAACCTTAACCCCCTTCCAGGAAGCCACAGTTCTCAAAGGTTCCACCAGCTTCCCACAGCACCAGAGGAGGGCAATGAGCACACACTTTTGTGACAGACACGTTCTATTTATAGAGGTTGTAATTTTCCCTGTATTGATTCTACTTTTACTACCTAATTTGCTTACTTCTGAAAATTATTTGAAGGTTTTGTCGGACATGCTGCCTATGTATTGGTTACGTGTCAAATTGATGCACAGACTATTGAATTTCAAACAAAATTTTCATGGCCCTAAAGTTAAATTTTCCCTATTCAGTCAGTCATTGTCAGATATGGGCATTTCCTTTCCATTCTATTCTAAGATATTCATATGGTAAAATAAATAACCACCTATTTAGAAATAAAAAATACCTTATCTATTTGCTCCTCTGCTTTCTAATAAATTAAGATTTGTTTTAAAATTTAATATCTTTTAATTTGAAGGTAAATAATTGCTTGGCACATTTCTTGAAGTAGATTCATTCAAGCAAGCAGGAAAAAAGAAATAACCTATTTGGGAAAGTTTGATTCAGCTTTTTGAGACATAATAGCTGTAGATAGTTAAAGAATACAATATACAATCCTAAATATATATTTGAGAAAATATGTCTTTTTTGTATCACCCAGGTTTTATTTTTATAGTAGCATTCAATTATGGGCTGGAAATGCTTAGACAAAATTGCCTATAGCCTATAAATATACAGGATTTTCCCATCTTTATTCTCCAAAATAATACAGTATAAAAACTAATTCCATTGCAAAGAGAACTTTCTGTGATGAGAGTTAAGGACAGCTCCCACTGAACATCCAGGAGCAAATGGTCAGCTCTGGAAACAAACATATAAGTTACATTATACAAACCCACTGGGCTGTATTTAGGAATATAAATGATATGTCTATACCTAAATACATAGACATGTATGCATCTAATAATAATGAAAAGAAGAGGTCACATATTTGAAAGAGGGCAAGCAGGGGTTCATAGAAAGGTTTGGAGGGAGAAAAGAGAAGGGAAAATTGAGGTAATTATATTATAACCTCAGAAATAAAAAAATAGTAAAAATCAAATTTTGCAATAGGTATGTTGTTTTTACTCTTGTAACAATTGCAAGATGATGCAAAGCGTAAAGGTGGTTGGGCCAGGGATGTATGCACACACTGTGGTGCTTTATATGAAGACATCGTGACATGTGGATTTGGGTTACTGTCACTGTCCCAGAATATTACCCTATGGATACAGAAACACAAACTGTATGCAATAATCATCATAGTAAAACTAGTTAAGAAATTCATCTTTTTACAGTTTCCACTAAATAAAAAAAATGCATTTATTTGCTTGTTGTAGTGGGCACTCACCAATTCTTTCGGCAGATTTCAAGTGTAGCAATGCAGTGTTAGCTATAGCTCCACATTTTACATTCGGTCAGAAAATGTGCTTGCTTTATAAGTGCAAGTTCAGTTACCTTGGCCAACAGCTGCCTGACCCCTTCTCTTATCCCCTGATACCCACTTCGCTACTCTCTGTATCTATGAGCTCTTCAATTTAGATTCGGCATAAATAAGACCATTGCATTTGTGTCTTTCTATGACTTACTTTCCTTAGTATACTGTCCCCTAGGAACCATCCAGATTCCATGTTCTTTTGTTGAAACAGCTTCTTCTTGTGACATAAAATAAACGAAACATTATTATACAGAGATATGATATTTTGTTTTGATCTTCATCTCATCACATACTTTGAATGAGAGAATGGGGATTCGATCTCTTTTAAACCATGATTTTTGTATTTTTTTATTTAGCTGTTTCTTTGAACTGTGATGTTAAAGATCAAACAACGGTAGGTACGCACACTACCACTGCACTAACCTCAGCCCCTCTCTTAAAGTTCATAGCCAACAAAGTTAAATAATATTGCTCAATAATAAACATGAAAAAATAGTTTTTTGATCCACAACTACTATAGAATGGTTATTCGTTTACCTCAGAAATTCTTGTGTTTCAATTCTCAGTGTGATAATATTTATCAGTAAGGCCTTCAAGGGAAGCAATTAAGGTGAGCTGAGATAGTTGAGTTGAACACACAAGTTAGGGTCAGGGCTCTTAGGAGATGGGGAGGAGACTCGAGCTCTTTGTCCCTTGTAAGTGGTGACAACTTGAAGGTAGGTACTCGTCAGGGGCCCCTCAGATAAACCCAAGTGACTCTGTTCTTGGTATTGACGTTCTTTTATATCATCCTAATTTTTCCTTTATTAATTAAATTTATTTATTTATTTTATATCCCGATCACAGTTTCCCCTCCCTCCTTTCCTTTGCTCCCCCTCGCCTATCCACTCCTCCTCTCCTTCTCTTCAAAAGGGTACGAGCCTCCCATGGATGTCAACAAAACATGGTATATCCATTTGAGGTAGGACTAAGCTCCTCCCTTTATATTAAGGCCATGATATTGACATTCTTTGTCTTTAAAACTATGAGAAATAATTGCCTGGTATTTGAGTCACTCACTATGAATTTTTTTAAATGACTTGGATAGCTCTGCTTTTAAATTTTTCTGTTGACAAGTGGACCAGGAATGGAACAGTTCTCTAGGCAGATCATGACTGTGACTACAAGAATCTACACATGAAATAAATTATATGCATTAATATATGTATGAACATACACAAAGACATGTATGTTTAGACTTAAAGGTCATGGCAAGCTGAATTTAAGGTAATAGTGTTGTACCAATGTCAACACCCTCCTTTTGATTTTGAGGTGCTTAGGAAATATGTTAGCAATGGTAAAAGCTGGGTTCTGGGTTTAGAAAAATTCAATGTACTGTTTTTGCAGCTTCCTGACAGTGTATGATGTAATAATTCCAAAAATTAATTTTAAAGAAAGGTAGGTTCAGAAAAAAAGTAGGCATGTTAGAGGGTTTGTAGGGGACATTTCTAGATAGTAAGTTTTGCTGTCATTGTGGGAGGACATAGTTGCCCCTGACTTACAGCATCTCTAACCAACAAGGCGGCATTGAGAGGTAATGAGTTAAAATACACACTGACCTCCTTATTTCCCCCCATATTTGCCACATATTACAGATGATATCGATTCTCCTTTAATCCTTGCTTTGTTTTGATGGAACTTAAAACTGCTTTTGCTCCAGCCCCAAGAGACTAACCCTACTTTCCAACATTAATATACATTAAATAGTATTAGATGTAAATTTTAAGTTGCTATATAAAATGTAACTTTTATTCCTAATTGTAATTGGTTTTTTGTTTGTTTGTTTTTGTTGTTGTTTTTCCTTTCTTTTACTCTTTGGACGGCCCACAACGCAGCTCCTAAATGAATACATGGAGACTTACTCTTACTTATGAGTGCCTGGCCTTAGCTTGGCTTGTTTCTAGCCAGCTTTTCTAACATAAATTATCCCATTTATCTTTAACTACATTTTGCCTCTGTGTTGGGCCAAAATTATCACAGGGGCTGTACCTTGAGGCCTATAGGACAGAAAAAAAGCCTGGCTAAAATTCAGGGCCTAGACTTTGAGGCCTGAAGTACAGAGGAAAGCCTGGCTCAAGTTTGAGTGATTATAAGACAGCAAAAACTAGGTAGATGCCCCTCCAGTCGTAGGGAGGGTTTGGCTGCCTCTCATTGGCTGAAGGTACCCTTACAGCGCAGGGTGCCACTTAACCTTTATAAGCAGATACTCACAGTAATAAACTGAGTTCCTGCTTTGACTGACTCCCTATCATGTCTGATTGCCCTGTGTCCTGGGGCTGAGGGAATGGGCTGATAGTACACTCACCTTTCCCTGGGGAATAAGGAAGCTCAAGGAAGCCTAACACCTCTGGTCTTTTTACCTTTCTTTATTCTATACATCTTTCTCTCCTTCTTACCCCATGGCTGGTCGTGTGGCTCCGTGGCTAACCCCTGGCATCCTCCACTCCTCCTCCTTTTCTCACTCCTCACTTGCCCTTGTTAAGATTTCTCCTCCTATTTGTTCTCTCTCTCTGGCCATTCCTATCCCTCCCCTGCCTAGCTATTGACCATTCACTTCTTTATTAGACAAATCAGGTGTTTTAGACTGGGGAAGTAACACAACTTTACAGAGTTAAATAAATGCAGCATAAAAGAATGCAACAGATCTTTACATCACCAAATAAACATTCCACAGCATAAACAAATGCAAAAAATCTTAAACTAATATTCCACAACACCTAATAATTGATTAATCAACCTAATCAAGTTTAGGTTCCTCTTTTAAACTTTGGTTCAAAAACTTTTTTTTTTTTTTTTTTGGTTTTTCGAGACAGGGTTTCTCTGTAGCTTTGGGGCCTGTCCTGGAACTAGCTCTTGAAGACCAGGCTGGTCTCAAACTCACAGAGATCCGCCTGCCTCTGCCTCCCGAGTGCTGGGATTAAAGGCCAGTCTTTTGTGATTTTTTTCCAAGAGAAATGACATAAAAGAAATTTTTTTGTTGTTTTTCAAAAAATATTTATTGAGCACCCATTATAAGGGTCAGGGAACTGTGTAACACCCTGGGGTACACACATAAAGAGGCAGCCTGCTCCGCAGCTCACAGACAGTAGAGTTGAAACATAGAATTCCCCCAAATTTCTTAGAGCCAGATAATATTGCAATTGTTAGTTAAAATCAATTTTTAGTCAGAATTCATATAAAATAATGAGTTATTCTCATTTCAGGGGAAAAAATCTACAAAGGAAGATAAAACTGTAAGAATTTACCTCTTACACACATTCTTTTTCTGGTACCTTCTGGGCAGAAGAGTTCTCTCCATGTTGTTGAAGGGGAAGCTGTTATCACACTGGCGGTCATAAAATGAAGTGACTAATAGCTGACTCTGTGCTTTTAACAGCTCACTCTTCCCGCTGGGCAAATGACCACTGAGGTTAATGTCTGGACTGTAAAATTGATTCCTGGGACTTCACTTTCATGCCCTATAGATATTGCAAGGTGAAGAGGTGTTATTGGTTGTTCATATTCTACAACTTATAAGCCAAATTTAAAATATGCTTTAGCTTCAACAATTTTAGGGTGATTTTTCTATGGTCTATTAGCACACTAGAAAGAGTTGTCACGAACAGAGGACATTTAGTAAGTCCTTGGGAGTTGCAAATTTATTTGGGGAAAATAAGGTAGAAATATTTTCTTAACTGATGGTCAACACGGGACAGGAATGATTGTGCAGAACACCTTTCTTTACTGAAGTTATGAGATGGATATTACTCAGCATCATTGACATTTTCAAATTATTGAAAGAAGGATACACACGATTCCAAAGTGACCTGCCCCCCCCCCTCTCTCTTCTCTTCTCTTCTCTTCTCTTTGTGTGTGGGGGGGGTAGGGGAGAGATATGTTTCGTACATTGGTTTTTTTCTTTGCTGCTCTCAGCCCTATTACCTTGAGCCATAATCTCTCAGTAAGCAGGAAGCTTGCCAGTTCACCTAAGCTGCACAGCCATTGAGCTATGAGTGCTCCGCACAGCAATGGAGTTACAAGTGTTGTACAGCCTTGCCTGACTTTTTACATGGACATTGGGATTAGAAGTTATGCTTCAAAGCAACCCCTTTTATTACTCACAGAGCATCTCCCCAGGCATATCTGTAATATTTTTGCCTCCATTTCCTTTTTGTTTTAATGCTAAATATTTTCTTGAATGCTAAAGCTTTAAGTGATAATATTGCCAGGTGGTGATGGTGCATGCCTTTAATCACAGCACACGGGAGGCAGAAACAGGTGGATCTCTGTGAGTTAGAGGACAGCCTGGTCTATAAGAGCTAGTTCCAGATTAGGCTCCAAAGCTATAGCAAAACCCTGTCTCAAAAACCCAAAAAAAGATGAATATTACAATAATTAAAACTTCCTTTAAAACATATATTTGCATTTTATTTGTTAGAGTTGTTTATGTGGTTCAAGATGTATTTGTAGTGGGGCTAAGAAGATAGATGGCTCAGTAAAGTGCTTTCTTGCGTCCTGAGTGTGGTACCCAGCACCCAAGACCCAGAGTTCACTTGGATGGGATATAGTGTTCTTTTAATCCTGGTTCTGGGAAGATGAAGACAGGAGGATGTCTGAAGCTTGCCAGTCAACCAGCCTGTCCAACTTAGTGAGCACCAGGTTCCAATTAAAGACTCTATCACACACAAAAACAAACAAATACATAAATCAAGTTGGGTAGTTCATAAGGAAGAACTATGTTGGAAGTTGTCTTCCAGTTTCCATATATGTGTGCATTCCTGCCACGTGAGCATACACACACACACACGAATACACCCCACACATATATATTAGAGTGTGTGTGTGTGTGTGTGTGTGTGTGTGTGTGTGTGTAGTGGCAAGTCAGAGGAACTTTGTCTCAAATAACAAAACCAAACCTTATAGAGAGTTGGACTGAGTCATAGAATATGTTCAGATAGACACAGTTTCACTTTCTGGTTTTATAAGTTTCTATGGAAATACTCTTAAACAAATCGAGTGATCTCATTTTTTTATTTGGAAATTGAAATAATAGTTAATACATATGGGAATTGTGTAATATCAATGGAGTTGTTCTCAAATTTAATTTCTTAAAAGTGCTGTGTCTTATACACCTTTGCTCTTTAAAGTTCCATCCCTCTGCCATGATTATCACAGGTTTGCAAACTATTGTTCCATAATGATCTCCTCTGAGCAAGCAAGACAAGCACAGGTTAGAATGTGATACTGCTGAGATCCCAATAGGACATCAGGAATTCAAGCAGAGCAGTCCTTCCTTCTTTGGTACGGGTGAAAAATAAATCTCTTTTTTAAAAGTTTATTTGTAATAAGGATCTATAGTTTTTTCTGAATTCTCCCTGGTAACTACCTTGGTCATAATACCACAGGAAAAACAAATAAATGTTTTAAGAAGTGTTTTGTTTTTTGAAACATAACACCCAGAGAGAGCCTTGTACATTATAGCAACATGGAATAAGAGCCACAGTAAAGTTATAAGCAACTCATCTTCTAGCTGGGGTACAGAGCCTCTTCCTGATATCAACAAACTCAGGCAACAATTTATGATTGTGTCAAAAATAAACTTATCATAATAGTTTAAATTATTTGAGAATTTCATATAATATATTTTGACCATATTTTCCCTAAACTGACCTCCTGGCTTTCCTACATCCCTCAACTTTCTCTCCATCTCCCACCCTCTCCCTCACAACCCACCAACTCCAGTTTGTGCAACCCATAATCTCTTGGGTGTAGAGCCCCCACCCCATTGGAACATAGATTACTTACCAAGAGCCGCACTTTTAATTAGTCATAATTTTCTGAACTCCAAATAAATATTCATCATATTAGACTGCTTTTCTGATGTATATTAAAGTTTCCCTACAATGGATGGACAATGAAAATACATTGACTTGAAGCTGGTGAAATCATGTATTACTCATATTGTCCAATGAAGTCCTACCTGTGAGAAGGCATAGAGTGCCCATATAGACGGGAGTCCTTGAGGGTACATAATAGAAGTCTAAAATAACTCCTTCTCCTCGAATGCTAGGAGCACTCGGATATTCTCAGGGTAAGTACAGTGTGTATGAATCCCTGCCATTAAAACAATAGATGAGCGTGGGGTCCTGGTCTATTAAGTCACTAATAAGTGATGTCTGGGTTCCTGTGTTGTCCTCTACGGGGCAGAATGTTTGGCCTTCAAAACGCCATACTCAGGATCTCGAATTCAGCATCTCTCCCTATTGGAACATTTGAGATATTTTGCTTTAGAATGCTGTACTTCATTCTTTTAAAGATTTAAGCATGTAAATAAGATGTATTTGCATTTTACCTGCACATTAGTCTGTCTGCCCTGGCAGAGAGCATATTAAAATCACCCAAGCATGTAAGTTCTAAAAGAAGTGTATTTTGACATTCCCAACTCCAGCATTATAGCATTTGTCTTCTGAGAAGTATGGAACATAACAAAAGTCCAATTTCTAGGGATGTAAAATAGAGGTAATGATAATAGTCATATCACGGGACAGTCTGAGGAAAAAGGATATATGAAGCAACTAGGAAAATTCCTTAAATATAGAAGTTCTTTTAAATGTTAACAACTGGTAGAAAATAAATGTATATAACTTGGGTCTAAAGCTGAGTGGTCATGAATGCCATGACCTGATCCTCTGGATAAGCCATAAAATAAATATTTTATGTGTTATATGACTAAATATTATTCCCCAATACCCAAGAACTTTAAATGTCCATTGAAGTATAAAAGAGTATACATCATTACCTTCCAAATGTCACAAATATGTAAATACATGTTTTAATTTTCCTATTTTATGTATCCTGAATATTACCTAATATTACCGAGTTGTCCTGAGTATTGCCTAAATAAGCATTTCCTTGATGCATTCTACTATATTTGTTCGTGTTGTATGTGTCTGTACATGAATGCACATGTGTGTACACATGCACTTTATTATGATTAAATCAGTCCTCACTTTCCACCATGTGGGTCTCACAAATTGAACTCAAGTTATGAGGCTTGACAGCAAGTACCTTGACCCTCCGAGAGCCATTGTACCAGGTTCCTTAGTGTTTTTTATCACTCTTTGAAGTATTTTTGTTGTTTGCGTTCATGATGAGAGAGAGAGAGCACATTCAGGTGCATAGCCACCATGGTAAATGTGTGGAGGTAAGGAGACATGTCTGTCGAATATTTTCTCTCATTTCACCTTCACATGGACTTCAGGTTTGCATTAGAAATACCTTCATCTACTGAGCTTTCTCATTGGCTCATCCATTTGTAAATATAATCTCTTAGCCTTTGATCCCTCTGGGTTATATGAGTTGGGCTTCTAACTAGTATCTACTAGTCTTATACTAACACACAGTGTGGTGGTTTGAAATAAAATGGCCCCTCAAAGGAGTGGCACTGTTAGGAGGTGTGGCCTTGTTGGAGGAAGTGTCACAATATAGGGATAGGCTTTGAGGTATCTTTTGCCCAAGCTTCCCTCAGTATAACAGTCAGCCGACTTCCTGTTGCCTGCAAGATGTAGCACTCTCAGCTCCAGCACCACAACCGGCTGTATACCACCATGCTTCCCATCATGAAGAAAATGGATGGAAGCTCTGAAATTGTAAGCAAGCCACATCAATTAAATGTTTTCCTTGTAAGAATTTGCCATGATCGTGGTGTCTCTTCACAACAATAGAAACCCTAGCAAAGACACGTGGTTACCTCTGTTAGATACACTGCACACTCCCACACCATATTGGAATGTAATTCTGTCTCTAGTTGTGATGAGACTTTTTTTATTTGTTTAATAATATAACTGGCACTTGAAAATAATTTGATATTTGCTTTACTGCTTATAAACCCAGCCCTTAAGGAGCCATTAAAAATTCACACTCTATAAATTTGATAGCAGATTGCATCTTTAAGTATTTGGGCCAGAATTTCCATCTTCTGAGCTGATATAATTCAAGACCACTTATACAAGGCATGCCATAGCCAACTGGTAAAGAGAGTCAGGCAAATTATTTTTCCATAAAACTCAATTGATTCCTGTGGTGTATCATGATGTTAGGGTAATATCTTCATCTTTAATGCACCATTTATAACATTCACAGCTTTAGCTGATAATCAATGCAAGCAAGTGCTTTATAATGTGGCAAAACATGTTAGGAATGACAGAAAAGAATGCCAGTGTGGATTCTGGATCTTACCATCCCATATGAAATCTTCAAGTCATAGTTTAAACTACAACTGAAGGCTAAGGTCAAATGCTGTGAATACACAAAACTCATCGGAAGGCAAGCAAAAAACAGTCAGCTAGCTTTTAGGTATAAATACCAGGCATCCAGCTCAGTTGAAGTCAGACAACAACACAAAGGACAAGCTTGTATGTAAGTTGTCATGCACGAAGGCACCAAAGCAGGCTGTCGAGGAAATCACACCCCTACCTTGAAAGCCCATCCACTTCTAAGTCAGCATCCGGTGTCTGAGTTTCTTTGGCACTGACAACAGAGTACCCAGACATCGTGGTTGTACACTACAGGTGGTGTATTGGACACCTTGTTTATTATTCCCTTGCAAAGATCCTGGATGACTCAGTCTCATCTTTTATACATTTTCATCTCAGCTTCATTGTCAACCCTGATCATCTCAGTTTTTCTGGGCTCCACAAAAATCAGTTCCTGGTTAATGACTCACAGACATATTCTAGGACCATCAGTAACCAGTAATGGTGCTTTCAGTCTTCAGAAGAAGGTTCCCACAGTATAAATTCAATATATACTTATCCCTACACTGTATATCAAATGGTTTCCAAAGGTGGATTACAGCCCCACCTTCTTCCCATGAAACCCTCCTGACAACCTGTCAAATTACCCAGGTCAACCCCTAATTCTAGCTTCAATAAATCTGCCCATTGCCTCCATCATGCAAACAGGAGAGTCTATCCTCTTGGATTTTCTACACTATGGCATGATTTTTTTTCTCTTTAATAAACTAACCTTTTACGTACTTTGAACATAAGCATTTTCCCTTGACATCTTAGTTATTAACTCAGGGGTTGCACTTTTGAGTATGACAAATTGATATTGGTATAACTTTGGTCTTTGTTTTGTTTTGTTTTTGTATTTTTTAAATCTATAAAAGAAATCTATAAATCACATTAAGGGCAGAATATTTGCAGAATCAGGAAAAATGTACAACCTAATACACCTTCTAAACACAGAGTTATATTCCCTATAGAAACCATTACTAGATATTAAAATAGTTCAGAAGATGCAAAGGATCCAAGACTTTATTAAGCTTCATATGTTGGCTTAAGAATCTTTCAGAATTGATAAAGTGATTAAATTTAATGGACAATGACACCCATTAACTTAATGTCACTTATCTTAGTATATTTCTCAGTTTGAAGAGACAAATTGGGAGATGCCTTACTCAATGATACAGGTATTTCTTAGTCCCTCAACATATTCACTATAAATTATAATACCTCTCTCTACTCCTAGTCATGCTAGATGAAGAGAGACAAATGGGTTGGGGCTCGTTCTGATAATAGTGGTTAAAAAGTTGTTTCAATCTAAATGGTACAGCTCACATGGCCTCCACCTGACACTGAATATTTTTGACAGTTTATTTGTATTTTTGTCTGTTTGTTTGTTTTAGTCAGGGTTTCTTTGTGCAGCCCTGGTTATCCTAGAACTCACTCTGTTGAACAGGCTGGCCTCGAACTGAGAGATCTGTCTGGCTCTGCCTCCTAAGTGCTGGAATTAAAGGCACATGCCACCACTTCCTGGCTGCTTTCTTGTATTTTTAACACAGTTTTAAGTTACCTTTACCTGTTGACTCTCCGTTTTCAACCTTTTCTGGCCTTTCCGTCCTATGTGACTTTCTGAAGTTTAATATTTTGTCAAAGGCCCTCCTCAATGTCCTTTCTGCATAAACTTGTACTTATGTTTCTGATTTCAATAATAATATTACAGGAGACAGCAGAACACTGTGGTCAATAATACAGTTTACCAGATCACGCTGATTGGGTTTGTACCTAGGACCCATGCTTGCTCCAATGTGGCATTCTAATTTACTTTCCATACTTCTGGCAGGGCCATGTTCTTCTGTGGTGTAGAGCTGACCTAGCGATCTTCATATTAATATCTGTACATGTGTCTTCATTACTAAATATTTAGGATCCTTTGTTGAAAATGATGAAGCTAGATGTGTTTTATAATTTAGAGATTTTTAGAGTTTAGAAAGATTGAATAGTATATAAACTATATGTTATTTAACAATGCAAGAGATATTTAAGATAACAACTCTAGAACAAAAGCCTCGATTGATTTTTTTGTACAAAATAAAGATATTTGCACTAATAATAGAAAAATATAAATATTATAATTTTTCAGGATTTTGAGTCATGCATTTCTACTTAAAGAGAATAAGTAATGTAATATTTTATTACAATATTTTTTTAAAAAACACACTTAGTTTTTAGAGTTATTTTTGGAAGTTTTGGAAGAAGTTGTTGTTATTCTTTATTTCTTTTTTTGTTTGTTTGTTTTATCTCAGAAGAAAATTCATTTACCCACTATGGCTTCAAGTACCACCATAGTCTGGAATGGGACTTTCTTTATGTTTCTGATATTTTTCTTCTTATACTTTCTTAATGATGACTTTGAAACTCTTGAATTGATTTAGTCCTTATTTGCCTTCAGCATTGACTGAATTAAAGTAATAATGCATCATTTGATATTAAATTCAGGTTTTGTGCTGGTTAGTTGTATGTCAACTTGACACAAGCTATAGTCATCAGAGAGGCGGGAACCTGAATTTAGAAAATGCCTCCATAAGAGCAAGGTGTAGACAAGCCTGTCAGGCATTTTCTTAATTAGTTATTTATTGGAGAAGGCTCAGACCATTGTGTGTAATGCAATCTCTGGGCTAGTGGTTCTAGATTTCATAAAAAGGTAAACTGGAAAAGCCATGATGAGCAAGCCAGGAAGAAACATTCCTCTGTGGCTTATGCACCAGCCCCTGCCTCCAGGTTCCTGCCCTGTTTAGGTTGCTGTCCTGACTTCTTTCAATGATAAATAGTGATACAGAATTGTAAGTCAAAGAAAGCCTTTTCCTCTCCAAGTTGCATTGTTCATGGTGATTCATTACAACAGTAGTAACCCTGACTAAGACCAGAGTAGAGTCAGAAGTTGGAGGTCAGAGCATAAGATGGTCATGATAAACAATTTGATCGGCTTAAGTAGCATAGGCACTTCTAGTTATTCCTGAGAACATTTCCTAAGAGAAATAACTGAGGACATCCTAGAATCCATGGAGGTGGACTCTTCCAATGACATCCCAGATATAAGGTCATCTAGGAGAAAGCAAAGTGACTACACTTATTTTAATTCCTGTTTCTGAAAGAGTGTGCTAACCGCTGGCTGCTGCAGTTTTCCCTGACATCATGCTCCAATCTCATATGCACTCAAACCACTGACTATTGAGGGAACTCTCAGGAATCTAGCACAAGATGTGACTACTGACACAGTGAACTCATTGAACTGAAAAGTTACTAGTCCTCTGCCTCTGCAGAGTGCAGCTGGCCATTGTTGAACTACTCCATGCATATTGTATAAGTAAATACAATAAAGTCCATTAATCATGTGTATAATCAAAATATATTATCTTTTTATATTTATAACATGAAGTACATGCTATATATGATATAACCTACAATATAAAATGTATTTGTAATGTAGTATGTTATATGTATTATATATGATGCATATGTTTATAACACATATAAAATATACATACAGATATTGTTGTGTATGTATATATACCATATGTGCAATAGATGAGTTATATGATACATATATTATATAGATTAATATGCTATTGATTTCATTTCTCTGAAGAACCTTGCCTAAGATGCATATGATACTTAAGAAATTATATTATTTCAAAGACCAATGGAGATGTTATAAATCCATTAGAAATACAAAGAAAAAAGTGTTGTGATGGGTAAAATAAATGACTTACAGTACACTGAAGGTGCCAGCAATTATAGAAGTGAAATAGCCGAGTTACAACCATATAAGAAAGCTGCCAAGAAAACAGTTATTCTCAATATGTCTTAGAGGTATAAACAGCCTGCAGTTCTCCTAGATTAGTGTTTTGAGTCAGTAATGCTACCTTCTGTGGATATCTTCCAGGTATGCAGAATCGCACAGATGGCACAAGGTGACCAAATGTTCTAGGAAACTAAGCAGCAGAAGCAGGTTGGAGTAAGGCGATTCTGAGACAAGAACAGCTGAGAAGCTGCTGACTGGGCTGTTGTAAAACATCCAACAGTTGTTTTGCAGAAACTGAGAAAAAAGGAAATATTGCTTCATAATAAATCCATTTATTTTCTAAATTACATTACATAGTTCTTGAGCAACATCTATTAACTTGGACTTGTCTTGAACCTAGGACTCAGTATTGAAGAGGGAAGAACAGAGTCATTATCTGACCAACACTCTCATCTTATTGACTGTAACTCAAGTATGTGCTCTCACAGAGTAGTCCTTAGATCAGAGTGACTCAATGATGTTATCAAATATGCAGTTGCATTATTATTAATACTAATCCATGCATAAAGGAAAAATGCATTCTTTTACTTGTTAATATACATTACTTGCTAGCTGGAAAACTGTTATGGAGATCCTTGTTTGGTTAGGGAAGTCTTTCTGTATATGTGTTGCTTTTATTGGTTAATGAATAAATAATCTACTTTGGCCTGCGATAGGGCAGAGTAGAGCTAGGTGGGGAAAACTAAATTGAATGCTGGGAGAAAGAAGGTGGAATCAGGAGAAGCCATGTAACCATTGTTGAGGACTGACATGCTGGAACCTTGCCAGTAAACCACAAGCCTCATGGTAAAGTATAAAATAATAGAAATGGGTTAATTCAAGATGTAGGAACTAGCCAATAAGAAGCTAGAGTTAGTAGGCCAAGAAGTGATTTAAATAATACAGTTTCTGTGTGATTATTTCAGTTCTGGGGAGCCAGAAAGAAGCAAGTGGCCTCCCTACTACACTTGTTGACTAGTCTTGTTCTAGGTTAGAAGACAGATGATAATATATGTTAAAATGCTAGGATGAAGTGTAGGAATAAGAACTTGTAAGGGAGGAAGCCAATTTATCATTGTGTGTGGTGAGTACAAAGTAAGGAAAGGCTTAATGATTTCAGAGAGCAATCTCAACATACCTCTCAAAGGCACAGCATGAGGGTCCGACTTTCTTGGCTAGGCCTTACACCCTGAAATTGCTACCACATTCCAATAATGCTAGCATCTGGAAATAAAGTCTTCAACAATGGATATTCTAGACAAAAATGATAGCATACCTCTTCTTTATAAAAAAATTATGTCTAAACAATTCAAAATCTTCAGGAAGATTTTAAAAGGAACTCTACCAAAACTAAGAAAGAATTAATGAAAATTAGATACAACAAGGACTTAGAAGTAGATCACACATAGCATGCTGCAGCATTAAGGACTCATCTTCACAAGATTAAGGACCCAGCCACAACCATGGATGTGGTTAAATGGTCACTTGCCACCATCTGCAAAATGTTCATTGTATTTGGCAGCTCAGAGCCATGACTGAATAACCAGGGCAATGACAAAAGAATGTTAAATGGATAGAAATATAGTGGTTATTAAAGAGATTATAAAGGGATTCTTGAAATGTTAGTTTCCTAATGCTGGAGAATCTGAGTTAGAAGAGAATGGTTATACAGTTTTGAAGAAAGATATACTACTGCTATAGGAATTTCTACAGCCAGTTACCCACCCACTTGAGCATGGCCTCTTATACTATATGTGCTGATGTAAAGCATGTGTTCGGGCTCATTCCTGGTATAGTGATTTGGTTCCTGCTCCCCATTCATACAGAGGACTGCGATCTGTGAGTCTACTCCTAAATAAATAACCCTTTATTATACTCAATTCTGAGCTAGTGTGGGATTGGTTTTTAACGTCCTTCTTTAAACTACTTAAGCTTCAGAACAGAAAAAGGTTGATAATGTTTATAGGGCTGAGTGGGGAATTAAACCTAATGCGGATGAAGAAACTGGAAAGGGAAAGAATAGCAACAGAGGTGTTGGAGGGAGGAGACCACTTGTTTCTTGGCCGCCCGGCAGTTTAGACCAGAAAATAATCACACAGAAACTGTATCAATTAAATCAATGCTTGGCTCGTTAGCTCTAGCTTCTTATTTGCTAACTCTTACATCTTAATTTAGCCCATTTCTAGTAATCTGTGTATTGCCATGTGGCAGTGGCTTCCTGGCTAAAGTTCTGGCATCTGTGCCTGGCAGGGCTAAATGGCTTCTCTCTAACACGTCCTCCTTTCTCCCAACATGCCATTTAGTTTTCCCTGCCTAGCTCTGTTATAGGTCCAAAGCAGTTTCTTTATTCATTAATGGTATTCATAGCACACAGAGGGAAATCCCACATCACCTCCCCTTTTCTGTTTAAGTAAAAAGGAAGGTTTTAACTTGAACATAGCAAATTTACATATAACAAAACAGGTATCAAGCAAGAATTACAGGTACAATATTTACATTTACTTTATCTTTTATCATAACTAAAGAAAACTCTAGCTATACCTGGTATAGGAGTTCCTTCTGTCTATGTATTGTTTTTATTGGTTGAATAAAGAAACTGCCTTGGCCTTTTGATAGGGCAGCACTTAGGTAGGCGGAGTAGACAGAACTGAATGCTGGGAAGAAGAGAGTTAGAGAGAGCTGCCAGGTCAGACATGCTGAATCTTTCCCGGTAAGCCACAACCTCGTGGTGATATACAGATTATTAGAAATGGGTTGAATAAAGATGTGAGAGTTAGCCAATAAGAGGCTAGAACTAATGGGCCAAGCAGTGTTTAAATGAATACAGTTTCTGTGTGATTATTTCAGGTGTAAGCTAGCGGGGCGGTTGGGACAAAAGCAGGCCCGCTCCTCTTTCAACATATAGCTATAAATTCTTCATCCCAATTAAAGACTCCAGAAGGATACAATATTACCTAAGTAAACAGTAAGTTTATTGTAAGCAACTTTCAAAACTATAGACTTGACAGAGACTTCTCATTGCCTGGACAGTCAAGCAAAGTTTTTCTGTACTGTTGGGGCATCCATCTTCAGTCTACAGGCCCATAGTATCTGGCAGGCTATTTCATGAGCTAGGAAATTTCCACCTATATTGGCAGTTTTTTCAGTGACTTTTTTCTGTCCTGCAGAATGTCTAGCAGACTCTTTCATGAAGCAGGAACACTGAAGGACTGTCTCACCTTTAGACAAGTTCAGCAGTCATTTCTCTGTAGGTCCTGCATGTAGCATACCATCAAGCAATCCAGGCAAGAGCAGTTTCTTGCCCAAATGGCTAACCAACTGCATAAGGAGCCTCTTCGATGCCCATTTTCCTCTTGAAGTAGATTGGTGTTACCAGGAAAAGATGTTTCTCACTTTCATCAAAAGTCCTAAATTCTTAAACATTTTAAATGCCATATTCTGTCTTTGAACGGTTTGAAGAATGCCTATCCATCTGAAATACATCTCTGTACATCTAGAAAATCTAACTAACATGACTACAAGTTTGACTATTATAGATGACTCTCTATTAACTTATATTTCTTAATTATACATTACATTTTCAAATGAACTACACAGTCACAATACCTTAATCAAGAGCATATATATATATATATATATATATATATATATATATATATACACACACACACACACATACATACATAAAATTCAAAGCAGTTTCTTTACTCCTTAATGGTAATCACAGCACACAGAGGAGACTCCCACATCACAGAGGAAGACTCCAAAGGACATTATGTCTGGACTATGGTTGTGAGTAGAGTGTAAACATCATTTCAAAAGCCATCACAAGCAAGGAAGTGAGATTTTGAAAATATACGTTCTTAATAAAAATGAGTAACATTAGACATTTTTAACAGGACATATAAGTAGAAACCTAAAAATTCCACTTAGAAAAATATAGTCTAAAGTGAGATGTTTGGTAGAAGTATTTTTGTAAGTAGGAAGTAAAGAGTGAACAGAATTTCCTTGAGGTTTGTATAGGATACAAAACCAGAATAGAGAACCAATGTTTTTTTTTCTCAATGCATGGCTTGCTTGTAGAGTGATGAGACTTCCCCATATGACAAATACTTACTTCATGTCATGACCTTCAACAGTGTCAGATATGTATAATGAACCATTAGCATGGAATCCATGAGAGCACTTTCAGACCAATACCTTTTTATCAAAAGACATGAAGTCATGCAAAATATTTGGCAAGATCCCTTAATTCATTAAAGAAACAAATACAATATGTGACTTTTTCCAAGTTTGAGGACACATATATATGCACAGATACATTCATGATAAACTGAATGTGTTGACATTTTTAGGTGTATGCTTTCTAGTTTACTTGATAAGGAAGTGATATGCAGTATTTGAGAGCTCCAAAATCTGTCATATTACCTCAGGAAAATCTGTGTGCCAAATTTCAATTTCTTTGACAATATGACTTTATCTATTTTCAGAATATTATTCATTGTTTCAGAAGTAGTGGTGGAAATGTTTGATATTTGAAAACTGAAGCAGCTGGTAGTTTTCTTTATTGAGTTTGAAGTTTGAGGAATTATAAAGGCACTGGCCTCAAAGCAGCTGCGACAGTGCTAGAGAGCTCAGTAAGATGGCTACCCTGATAAACCCCCACGGAAATCAGAAAAGAGAACACTCAGATGTCACAATGTCTTTGGAGTATTGTGACATGATGGCTATGGTTGAGAACTGGATATAAAGGAAGTATCTGGCTAGTACAGAAGAGCTTTGCATTTGCAGCATGGTAGAAATAAGCCATAATGCAGGTGCCATTGGACTGTGAGGCTATATATGGGTTTCTATCTGTTGTGGTTTTTTGGCGCGTGTGGAAAGACACGAGACACGAACGAACCCACGCAAGAAGATTTATTAGAGGGGTGTGCTCACGGGCCCGAGGAAACATGAGGAGGGGGGAGGAGAAAGAGAGCGCGGGAATGGTGCCTCTGACTTTTAAAGGCCGCGCTGCTCATGCGCAGATGGCTCGCGTAGGTGCGTCAGACGCTGGTGACGCAAATGGCGGGCGACCCAGGCTTTCGCACATGCGCACAGGGGTGAGGCTAGCCACGCATGCGCGAGCATGGGTCACACCCCCAAGAGGCTGCCTTTTTGACCCAGGGGTTGGGCTTCAGAGCAGCCGAATACCAACATTTCACCCTTTGGTTTATTATAAAAATTTG
>PVIU01011039.1:0-66819 GCA_004026605.1 Ondatra zibethicus
AGGAGGGATGGGGGTGGGCCTTGGACTTCCAACAGGGCAGGGCACCATGCCCTCTTTCAAGGAAGAAGGGGGAGGGAGGAGGGGTGGGGGGTAGTGGGAGGGGACCGGGAGAAGGGGAAGAAAGGAAAAAATTTTTTTTTATCTTTAATTATGTTCTTGAATGGAAAAAATAAAACAAAACAATGTATGAAAAAAAAAAAAAAAGATTTAAGTCAGCCAATGAGAAGTCGGTACAACTAAAATCACCTGAGAACGTTCAAGACAAACAAAACATAATTCCCTAGCTGGAAATTACAAGTCAGTTAAGAAAGCCCAAATTTTCAGGCTCACAATTGGGTGAAATTCCACTGTGTACAAGGAAGTTTCCAATGGAAACAACATTCTTCAATGGTGCCGTGAAGCGGCCGCTCCCGTGAAGGGAGGCTGTGTGGCGGAGTGGTGTGAAGGTGTAACTGAGGCACAGCTGCCGTTGCTCTGCTTCCAACTCTTGAACACAGTTTGTGTTATTAATACTTGGAGATGTAATTGCCTTCAGGTTTTCTTTATTGGGCTTTGGGCCTGCTCTTTCTCTACACTGTCTTCCCTTTACCCATTCCCACCAGTCTCAATTCAGATTAAAATGCAAAGGGCTCACGCCTTCATATAGCCATCTACACAGAGCAACATGTGATGCTGTTTGTCAGCTGTTAAAATTTCGCTTCATCGGAAGCAAAAAGACACCATGCAAGTTCACAGACTAGGGTAGATGACAGGCGATTGGTGGAGAAAGGATGCCCCAATGTTCAGTTGATTAACGACTCAGAGCAAAACCAAGTCAGAATTTCTCACGTTTGACACAGCTGCACTTCAGAGGGAGCAGCCATGCTCCCAAAGTTGCGCTGAGGAGCCCTCACTTGAGTGCTCGGGAAAATCAAAAGAGAAATTTTAAAAGGTGTGTTGAATAAAGAACTGAGGCCAAATCTTCCCTGTTTTCCTCCCAGAATGAAATTAATATTCATTAGCAAGTTACGTATCGACACAGTTTGAAGCCAATCTGGTCTCCATAGTGAATCCCAAGGCCAGAGCCCCTGTCTCAAAAAGGAAAAAAAAAAAAAGTCAATAGGGCACAGACACTAGACAAATGAAGAAAGATTTTACAGAAATTTACAGAAAAAAAGAATAGAATTGGGCAATAAATATAAAGAATGTCAATCTTACCAATACTCAAGACACTCAACAAATGTAAAACTAAATAATAAAACTAAAATAAACTAAATAGCATTGTTCTTTTATCAAACTGGCAAGTGTTTTTCAAAGCATTGGCTTTGCATGGAAGAGCAGAGAAGGAGGTACTTTCAGGCATTACCTCTTCCACAGGGCAGTTTCTTAGAGGTCTCATCTTCTGCCCATTGATTCCAGTTCTAGGGTTGATATTATATTAGACATATGCCCATGCTGTCCATCTATTATTTGCCATCATGGGAAAATGTAAAATCCTAAGTGTCTAAAATGAAAAAATATAAAATAAAATTGTGAAACTAGCAACGGACAATAACCCAAGCTCTGCTGGAAAATGCTTTCTGTGTAATGATATGAAATACCCACAATGAAGTGTTCAATGCGGGGGAAATGATGCCGGTTATTTTCCTCAGCTGTATCTCAGTAATTATTCATATATATATAACACATGCCCAGAACAATAGATTACAAGAAAATACAAATAACAATTCTCTCTGGATGGCAGATGGTGTATTAGTGAATTTCTCCCTAAATAATTCTTTTTATTGTAATTTTTATTTTTATTGAAAATAGATTTTTTTCATATAATACAATATAGTCAGATAACTATTTCCCTTCCCCCAGATTCTTCCAGATCTTCCCTACCTCCCTAGCTACCTAAATATACATCCTTTCTCTCTCTCTCAATAGAAAACAAACAGGCAATTAAAACAAACACAGAATAGTACAAAACAAACAGGAAAAAAAAGAGACAAAGAAGAAGCACAAGAGACATATACAAAGAGACACACACATAAATCCTATGAAAAACACAAAACTGGAAACCATAATGTATAAGCAAAAGACCTGTAAGGTTAAAATAAAATGCTCAGACAAAGCGTTATGAGACAAACACCCTCCAACAATAACACTGAGTTCTTTCTGAGTTGACAATCTAGTGCTAGACATGGGGCCTGCCCTCAAGTGTGGTTTGTATACCCAGTGAGACTCGGTTGGAGAAAACTAATTTTTCCCTTATGAATGGTTGTCAGTTGGAGATGGCTTCTGGGTTAGGGATGGGGCTTTGTGGCCCCTTCCCCTCTCCGCGCATCTGGCTTAGACCTGTGCAGGCCCTGTGCAAGCTGCCACAGTCTCTGTGAGTTCACATGTGTGTCAGACCTGTTGCGTCTAAAAGACCTTTTTCTTGGTGTCTTCCATCCCCACTGTCTCTTACGATCTTTCTGCCTCCTCTTCCACAGAGCTCCCTGATTCTAGGGAGGGATTTGATGGAGACATCCCTGGGACTAGAGGTTTTTGTTGTGGATTTATTTTAAGGTGTGCTGCATTTGTTTATGCTGTGGAACATTTGTTTTAATGATGCAAAGATGTATTGCATTCTTTCATGTTGCATTTGTTTAACTCTGTGAAGCTGTGATTCTTTGCCTATCTAAAACACCTGATGGGCAAATAAAGAACTGAATGGCCAATAGCAAGGCAGGAAAAAGGATAGGTGGGGCCAGCCACAGAGTACAAGTAAGAAAAGGAAAAAAATCAGAGGCAAAAAGTAGTTGGAATAATTTAAGTAAAGAAAAGCTGACAAGAAATAAGCCAAGCTAAGGTTGGGCTTTTATAAGTAATAATAATTCTCCAGGTGTATTTATTTGGGAGCTGATGGCAGGCCTCCAAAAGAGTCAAATAGCTAAGAGTAAAATAAACGAACTATACAGCAGGTTTCATTTGGTGATGAACGGTGTCTAGTTGAGGCTTTGTCTCCCCATTATTCAGTGCTTACATTTAGACTTCTTTCATGTATGTTTATATTTTTAAAACCACCTAATATAGAAGCTTTCCCTCTGATCCTTCAAATGTCCTTTAGTATTAGCTGTTCCTCTGGTATTCCCTCCTTTATGTCCCCCTTCCCTGCTCCCCTCCTTAAGCCTCCCAAACATACATGTGTATAATCCATCCATAAATATATATTCTATTTCTCATTCCCAGGGAAATCACTCTCTCCCCCACCCTTAACCTATACCTAACCTCTGTGTTTATATGGATGGTAGCCTGTTTATTGAAGACTTAACAGATAACATCTAGGTATAAGAAAATACTTGCCATATTTATCTTTTGGGGTCTGGATTACCTCACTCAGAATGATTTTTTTCTAGTTCCATTCATTTATCTCTAATGTTCATTATTTCATTTTTTTCAAACAAATGAGTAATATTCCATTGCATCAATGTACTACATTTTCATATCCATTCATGCACTGATGATTTCCAGTTTCTGGATAATATTAATACAACATCAATGGAGATGGTTGGCCAACTGTCTCTAGATGCCCAAGAGTGGTCCAGCTGGATATTGAGGGAAATCAATTCCCAGCTTCCTGAGGAGCCACCATATTGATTTTCATAGAGTTTAAGCAAGTTTGCACTCCCACCAAGAAAAGATGAATGTCCTGTTGCTCCATGTTTTCACCAGCATGAGCTGTCATTTGTTTTATTGAATTTGTCCATTATAACTGGTGTGAGATGAAATCTAAAATTAGTTTTTATTTGTATTCCCCTGATGAGTAAGGATATTGAACATTTCTTTAAGTATTTCTCAGCCATTTCTATTTTTTTGAGAACTCTTTGTTTAGATATATACCCCATTTTTAATTGGGTTATTTGTGTTCTTAAGTTGTTTTAATTCTTCATATATTTTATATATTAGCCCCCATTGGGTGGTTAATTAATAAATATCTTTTCCCATTCTGTAGCCTGCTGCTTTGCCAAAATGATGGTATCCTTTTCCATACAGAAGGTATGGTTCCATATAGGTTCATGAGGTCTTTTTATTGTTGATCTTATTGTCTTATTGATACTCTGTTCAGGAAGTCCTTTCCTGTGCCAACGATTCAAAACTATTCCCCACTTTTCTTCTATCAGGTTCAGTGTTTCTGGCTTTATGTTGAAGTTTCTGATCCTTTTGGAGCTGAGTTTGTGCAGGGTGATAAGTGTGGATCTGTTTGTATTCTTCCACATGCAGCTGTCCAGTTTGAGTTTCTCTCCATTTTAAATTGATGTTGGTTGTGGGCTTTCTGCAAACTGCCTTCAGTATGTTGTAGCTCTAATCTATCCAGGACTTTTATCATGAAGGAGTATTGGATCTTGTCAAAGACTTTTCCTGTGTCTAATGAGATGATCACTGGGTTGTTGTCTTTCAGTCTGTTTAGTTAGTGGATGGCATGTATTGATGCCATACCATCCCTGCATCTCTGAAATGAAGCCTCCTTGAGCATAGTGGGTGAACTTTTAATGTAATCCTGTATTTGGGTTGCAACAGTTTTGTTAAATATTTTTGCATCTATGTTCATAAGGGAAATTGGTCTGTAATTCTTTGTTGAGTCTTTGTGTGGCTTAGGTATTAGGGTAAATGTTTATGTATCAGGACTTGTTCTTCTGGTTCTATTTTATGAGATAATTTGAGGAGTGTTGGCATTAATTCATTTTGAAGATCGGTTAGAATTCTGCAATGAATTCATCTGGCCCTGGGTGGTTTTTATTTATTTATTGTTTGTTTGTTTTTTGTTCATTTGTTTGTTCATTTTGATTAAGAGACGTTTAATTATTGCTTCTATTTCACTGGGGGTTATTGGTCTGTTTAAACTGCTTACCTGAAGTTTATTTAACTTTGGTAGGTGATATACATCAATAAATGTATCCATTTCTTCTAGATTTTCCAGTTTGGGGAGTACAGATTTTTAAAGTCTATCCTTGTTTGTTGTGTCCCCTTGGTTCCCTCTGCGTCTGTTGCTGCGTCACCCTTTTCACCTCTAACTCTAATTTTATTAATTTGGATCTTTTCTCTTCATTTTTTAGATAACTTGGTTAAAGTTTTAACCAGGTATTGCCACTGGGGGTTCCAGGTACAGTGTGTTTCTTGGTATTAGGAACTGACATTAAGGACTGGAGATGGGCGAGAAGTGGAGAGGGTCCTCAGACAGAAGGAAAGCTGGACCCATCACGAGATTTGATGGAGTCCCGAAGGAATGGAGGCAGAGAAGGAGGACAGGCCCCTACAAAAGGTATGCTACAGGACTGGGAATGAGACTGAAGGATTTGCAATGGAGAACAGAAAGGAGAATGAAGATGGCCAAGCAGATTCCCAGGGAAATGTAGCCAGGAATTCTCAGGTAGAAAGTGCCTCCATCAGGGCACCATGCCCTCTTTCAAGGAAGAAGGGGGAGGGAGGAGGGGTGGGGGGTAGTGGGAGGGGACCGGGAGAAGGGGAAGAAAGGTAAAAATTTTATTTCTTTAATTATGTTCTTGAATGGAAAAAATAAAACAAAACAATGTATGGAAAAAAAAAAGAAAGTGCCTCCATGTATTTGTGGCTGACACGAAACAATGGGAATGGGCTCCAATGGGAAGCTGAGGTGGGCCACAGGAAGGAGGAGAGCTGGGTCTGTCTCAAGATTTGGTGGAGTCCCCAGGGAATTATTTTCCTCCAAGATTCTAATAGAAAGAATGCTCAGGGTTCCAAGTAAACATTTATGTTCATTTTTATTAATTAATTAAAATTACCTCTAATTAGTACATTGTTTAAGAATAAATAGTTACAAAATAATTTCAGAGGTGTTTTTAAATAATATTTTGGTATGAGAAGTTCTTCTGTATATGTGTTGCTTTATTGGTTAATGAATAAAGAAGCTCCTTTGGACTGTGATAGGGCAGAATAGAGCTAGGCAGGAAAACTAAGCTGAAAGCTGGGAGAAAGTAGACAGAGTCAGTGAGATACCATGTAGCTTACAGAGGAGACAGATGTGCTCAGAAACTTTACAGGTAAACCACGAGTCTCGTGGTAAAATAAAAAAATTATAGAAATGGGTTCATTTAGGATGTAAGAGCTAGCTAGAAATATACTTAAGCTATTGGCCAAACAGTATTGCAAATAATATAGTTTCTAAGTGATTATTTTGGGTCTGGGCAGCCAGAAACAAATGCACAGCCTCTGCAACAATATTTTAACTTGCCAACTTCATTCATAACTTAACAGTCTTTTCCCCATATTTTAGCCAGATGTCAACTACCCTGGTGCCTATATGTATCACCAAAACTACAGCTAAATTGATTTGATTAGTTATTGCATATACTATGAATCTCTACCGAAGAAAGTATTAGAAAAGAACAGACAATTCAATCCTTAATTAATGCATTTTAGGTGGCTTGGAAGAGAATTTTTTGAAAGGTGTCTAAGTTCTACTTTGTAGACATTAAAGGGAAGGTGAATATGCTTCACAAGATAGTTTCAAAGAGCTCTACAAACACGGTACTGTAACAGGCACTCAGAAGTTGCCTTTGTTAAAAAGCATTGACCTCACTTGAATGTACAAAGTAACTAGAAGCATGTTGAAACCCTGACATCTCTGCTCTGGTTTGTTTATCTCCTTTACTTCAGTTCAGATTCTTAAGCCTGACTGTGAAGTTATGCTCGTCACTTCAGCAGTGCCCATGTAGAGACCCTTCATACTTCACCTATTACATCCCCTTCAGACTAAAGCCACAAATGATAATAGTAATTACAGCATCTCATTGTCGGCCTTTTTAAATGTCCTGTTCCAAAACCCAAGCACCTAAAGGTCTATATTCCTTGTTCTGTACCTGTAGTCACCTTGGATTCCAAGAAGAGCAGAACCTCACAGGACAGACCGCCCTTTAGGTGAAGGCAGTTCATTGTGAGGATGAGGTAGCATCCTAGAATAGGAACTACGGTCTCCTGAGAAGGAACTGGTCCCTTCATCCCCTGAGAACCAAACTGTTTTTCCAAGTAAAATGTCTTTACGTCGTTCAATAGATTGAAAGCTGAAACAATGGTCAAGCAGACATGTCTTGACCAACACTGCCCCAGTATTTCCTGTTTAAACCTAAAACTTGGTCAGCTACCAAAGATGGACTTGGAACTAACTGTACCCTTTATTTCAGCGTGGCTGCGTTGAATAAATCTCCCCTCTGCTTTTAACCATAACTCATCTCTTTAATTGGTGTATTGGGATAAGTGGCCAAATCAAAGCCTGGGGTTTTATCCTAAAACTCCGGTCACAGCTGTGGTTGCAAACTGTAGATTCTTTGAGAGTCTAAAAACAAATGTAGCTGTCTGGTTCTGAAAGTTTCAGGCCTCTATCCGTGTTATTTCATGAACCCTGTCCCACTGCACTAATTTAAGGAATCGTTATGGAATGTCAGTAATTATATTCATTACTAACAAAGCTGAGAATACAGCACAAGATGTAGCAACTCTATTAGAAAGACAGACACTGACTCACTGGAGCCATGCACTGAGATCAGAGCTCATCTTCATTTTCAAGTACAAAGAAAAATTACTTCGGGCCTTTGAAGGAGTAGGTGGCACTATGCCAGCACCCGAGGACTTTCCACTCTTGCTATTTAACCTTGATAGTGGATGACAACCATGTTACATGTGATCCTTATTTCAACCAAGTTATTTTGGAAGTGATAAAGTTTCTAGTCTTATTCTGACATTGTTCTGCAAGATCATCCACTTTAAATTTAGCTCTTGTCAACAGCTAAGACAAAGGGTCGTTATTTACATCACAAAAGGAGTCTTTTATGTAGCAAAGGATTCATTGCAGAGGAGATTGTTCAAAGGGCTGCTTCTTCTATTACAATTAAAACACTTCAGTTTAGAACAATTTTATCTACCTGAAGCTTTTCAGTTCTTATGTTGGGAGCCCCAGTATACTGTGCATATCTCATTATAACTTTCCAGGGGGGAAAAATCACTCTGCTGTGACTCAATAAATCAAGGAAAGAGAAGAGAACACTCAGCCAAAGAGAAGCATGGAAAAGAATAAACAGGAAGGGTAGAAGATAAAACTCATAGAAACTCTAAAAAATGTTCATCCTTAAACATCTGGTGGAACAATCAAAGAGCACAAATCTATGACCAGCTTATATAGATATGCTTACATAATCTTCTCCCAAGACTTCTCAGGTCAGAGGTTCTGTCTGGTAGTCAATTCTTACTAGCCACAAGCTTTAACTACACATGCTGTTAGTCAGGGTCATGCCATTTTGTAAAGCCCCTCCATTTTATTTGTGTTGTATTCATTCTAGAAAATATAGTAATTTCAGCTCTAGCACTTACGTAACATACTTTTCTAGATTCTTGCCCTCCCCTTCCTCACTGCTGACTTATGCACAACACAGCTATGTGCCATTGGCTTTCATCAGCCGTGTAACATAGAACCTCCCTCCCTCCTCTAGACTACAGAAGAGAGGCCTCCACTCTCTTCAAAGGCCCCGCCATGTTGCTGTCTGCCTGTATATCTATGATATTAACTTTTTAAAAATAATCTCCTACCCAAATAGCAATTCACTTCCATTCCCCCTTTGAAAACCAACCTGAAATCTTTCAGAAGGAAATAAATAATTAGTGAATTAAAGCATTAACATTTTGGCTAGGGAGATAGTTCCGTTAGTAAAAAAATGCTTACCTTACAAGCATAAAAAAAAAAAAACCTGAGTTTGATACCCAGAACCTATTTTTTTTAAATGCAGGCTTGATGATGTGTACTTATAGTGGAAACAGGCAGATCCTGGAGACTACTTGGCAAACTGAAGGTCAGTAAGAGACTCTGTCTCAGAAAAAAAAAAAGAAAAGAAAACAAGATGAATGGCCACTGAGGAAAGACAACCAATATTGACTTCTCACATGCACATATATTCACACACGCCTGAACATGCATGATGCACATGCACACAAGAATAAACATGTGACAGCAAGCAACTCATTTGATAAGCTTCCAAATGGTAGATGTCCTACTGACAATACTGTCCCATTGCGAGCTGTCATTGGCTGTTACTTTATTATCATCTCCCTTAGCTCAGCACTTTACATTCAAAAGAAAAGCCACACCCAAATGATGAAGATGCAACTTTCTAAAGCTTCCCTTGTATTTCTAGAACCCAGATATCTGCTCAGAATGGGTAACACTCTTTATTTTGCTTCTGTGCACCACCTAACACAAGTCATAAAAGCTGCTGTGAGGTTTGCCTCCTGGAGAGTCATATTTGCCTAAGGAATTATTGAAACTAGCCTTGCAAGATCAGAGGGCAGCTATGAGGTTCCAATCGGAGGCAGAGGTGGGGGTGGGGGAATAAAAGGAAAGCCTGCTGTGGTGACAAACACTGCACCTACACATCATCTCCCTGTCCATCAGCACCTGTACCCCCACTGCATCTCCTCCCACTAAACTTCCCCTCACATACCTTTTGGTCTTCTTTCAGTTTTATTTAAGGTGGAGAGGTAAACTCAGCTCCTTACATTTTGTCATGTTCTATATATGTGAATATCTGATTTTTCTTCCCAACATCTTATTTTCCAATTATTGCCTTCTAAGCAGTAAGAAAGCAGACCCAGGTCTGGCAACCTGAATCCCTCATTCTGGTCCCCTTGAGAAAATAGTCGGGCCAAGGAATAGCACAGAAATTAAGATCTGTCTTTGTTCGTCTTCTAATACAAACACAGCAAAACCACAAGATCACTACTATTAAAGATTTGATTATTAGTATCTCTACTGACAAAGCACTAACATAGTTACTTAAATTCATTGGTAATTAGTACCAATATAGTTAGTGCTATAATTACTAAGTTTTATATCAACTTGATACAAGTAAGAGTAATTTGGGAAGAGGGAACGTCATTTGAGAAAAACCTGCCTACCAGACTAGTCTGTCAGCAAGACTAAAGTACATTTTCTTGATGTTTGATTTAAGAAGACCCGGTTCACTGTGAGTGGTGCCATCCCTGGGCTGGTGGCCCCGGGTACTTTAGGAAAGCAGGCTGAGCAAGCTTTGGAGGGCAAGCCAGTAAGCAATACTCCTCGATGGCCTTTGCATCGGCTCAGGCCTCCAGGTTTCTGTCCTGTCGAGTCCCTGCCCTGACTTCCCTCCGTGATAAGCCACAATGAAGAACCTGTAAGTAGAAATTAACTTCTTCATCCCCAAATGACTTTCGATCACGGTGTTTTTATCACAACAATAGAAACCGTAACGAAGACACTATGTAAAAGGCTTTATCCAATCACGGTGTTTTTATTACAACAATAGAAACCATGGCGAAGACACTATGTAAAAGGCTTTATCCAAATACCTTGACCAGAGGACAGGCTTTTCCTCACATTCCGTCTCCCTTCCAGTTTCACTATCCATCCCAGACGAGGAACAAAAGCCTTTTTATCAAAAGGAGGGTCCTACCTGCTTATCTGCCCTTTCTCCTGAAGAGAGATGGTGTCCTTGAAATATAAATATGGTCCATGACTCCCTTCCAAGGCTCTCATGCAAGCTTCTCAGAGATGCAAAATTGCAGCAAACAATAGATTCCAGCTTGGTAATCTGTCCAAACTAGGCAGAGAACCCTTAGAGATAAAAAGAGATTTATGTTGCCACCTCCAAAGGCATTATCTCATTTCAAAAGACTAGAAACAGACTCCAAAAGACAGTGTGGCTTTTAAATCTTCTGTTTATGTAGCCAGATCTCCATTATCTTTTTAAATAGAAGACAAGAAAGGGATAATTAAAATTCACAGATAACCCCAAACCCCACATTTTGACCAGTACTTAACTATCTCACTGCCCACAAATTCCGGACCAGAGCATCCCAGTAACCAAATTACAGAGCTGCCTAACTTCAATGTTAACTTATTTTTATCCGTGCAACTAGCCTGCCAACCTTCTATTTTCTGCTGCCATTCACTCAGCCACGACATCACTTTTCCAGCACAGGCACCTACTAGGCAAAGAGGCAAAATTCTCCTGTCAAGAGAAAAGCAAGGGAGAAAGGACCTACAAAACCATCCTCCAGAAAAGGGAACATGGTTTTTTAGGTTGCCATAGCACTGAGCTCCTGGGTTGATTCAGGTCCCTCATAGGACTCCCTGTGTATGCCCTTGGTGATAATAGTACAGATTAGTTAACGAGCTAGGAAGGCTAGAATCCACTTGCAGTTGGCAGCATCTAAAATAGATTCCCATGATTTCCACTAGCACATCCCGTATAGTTAACAAGTAACGACAACAACAACAACAAAGTAATAAAGAGACATTAAAGCCACATAGAGCAATCTGGGGGGTGCACGTCTTGCATGCGTACATGCTCATGTGTGTACATTGGTATATGGAGGCCAGAGGTCAACTTTGGGTGTCTTTCTCTATCATTCTCTCAACCTTAATTTTTGAGACAGGCTCTCTGACCTCTTTTCGCAGGGCTCAGCTTGGAGACTTAGCCACTAGTCCCTCAGGCTACAGTAGAGGAAGAAGGTCAAGCCAAGGTCCAGTTCCACTTCTAACAGTAAGAGGAAGAACACAGCCACCTCAGGAAACTGCGAATATTGCTATCTAGGGATGACAGGCTAAAGCAGAAATTATCCGGCACTGTCAGACTCCAAAAGCATTATACTGGCACTGTCGGAGTCCCTGGCCAAATGTGCCCATGAATCCTTAAGGACATGCTTCAACTTGAAATTCTAAAACAAGAACAGTTATGTGAGTGCCATCTTTCCCATGATAGCAATGTATTCTTACTTTTATCATGTGTGGGGGCTGTGCATGTTTAAAAGGCTTTTCCTTAGAAACTCCCCCTTTCCAGAGAGTCAAAATTAAGGAAGAGATGGCTGGGGAGATTACTCAGTGGTAAAGAGTTTGCTAGGCAAGCATGGGGATCTGAGTTCAAATCTGCAGCATGTGTACAAAAGCCAGGCGCTGTGGTACACAAGTGTTAGTGGGGCAAAGACGGCTATCCCTGGAGCTTGCTGGCCACCTAATCTAGCCAAAAGGGCAAGCTCTGGGTTCAGCAAGAGACCTGGTTCAAAATATAAGGTGAGGAACAATATAGAAAGATTCTCAACAACCATGTTGAGCCAAAACCACATTTATGCACATCTGTGTGCACAAATACACACATACACACACACACACACACACACTGAAAGTAAACTACCTTACGGTAAAGAGTCATCCAGACACAAACCCAGTGCTGAGATGAAGTCCTCTGGAGACTGGTGGTGGGTTAAAATTCCTACCGAACTGTTCTTCAGTCGGCTTCTCCATGTAAAATGACCGTCATGGTTACTGTTCCGATTATAGTGTTGTGAAGATTTGAAACCGCCTCACATGAAAGCCAAGGGGAGGACTCATGTTAAGTGAGTAGTAGTCCCGGGCTCTTCAAGCGTACAGTAAACACGTCAGATACCACTTTTAGTCCATTCCCCAAGGAACACACTAGAAAGCCATGGCAGTTGAGTTTAAATAGGTCAAGGTTAAATGGAATTGAGAAGCTTCTCCAGTTCAAACCTGCTCCTTGGAATACTGACCACCCTCATTTTTTAGAAAGAAAAGAATTTCACTGAGAGTCATACATTTTTCTCAAAAAGGGACTGTTTATCTTCCCACTTCTATTTTAAAGGACCAGTTAGTTACTTCTCAAAGTGTGTGTGTATACAGGGCTGATCTTACTTTTTGGCGCCACCAAGTGGCCGTGCATAATGGCACAATGAAACCTCCCCCAGGAGGCAGCCCATCTTTTGTTTTAACAAAGAGGATTCAGGAAACCTTTGAAGGCCCTTTCATACCCCTCCGAGGAAGGGGTAGTACTCTGAGTTGAACAAAGCAAAGCAGCGACCATTCCCAGTGGCTCTGTAGAAAACTGGGAAGAAGAAGGCAAGAAAGCAAGGGTTGGTGCTGGAGCAGAGCGGCCCTTGCTTGAATGTGTGGGAAGCCCTTCACTTATTTCTTAGTTTTAAGAAATGCCAGTCATCCTGGGGCCATACTGCTACACCCATACACTAGTGCCTCCTCAACCCACTTGGGAGAAGCTTCCAGCTGTGGATGGGACGTTATAGAGAGAACCACAACTGGACAATGGGCAGAGAGTGAGGAGAAACTTTGGAACACTGGGTCCTAAATGAGTTATCTACATCAAACCTCTCCCCCTCTCAGGCTCAGGGAAATATAGGGGAGGGGAGGCACAAAAAAATTTGTAAGAGCCAGAGGTGATGGAGAAAGCCAAGAAGCAGTGTGTCCAGACTCAGCAGGACAGACGTTCTTCGGAACTCACAGAGACTGCGGCAGTATGCACAGGGCCTGCACAGGTCCAAGCCTTTAGGGGTCTCAGTACTAAGGGGAACAAAATGACGGGGAAGGGGGATGGTGATCCCACCACACTCCTTACTCAGAAATGGTTGGGCAACACAAAGCAAACTCAATGGTACTTTTTGCTCTCTTTTGCCATCTTGTTTTCTATCTTATTGGTCTTTTCCCTGATTGTTTTGATTTTTGTTTCTATTTGTGAGTGTTTATTTGTTGTTTTTGTTTCTTGTGGTTTTAGGGGGAGAGAGAGGAAAAGAAAATACATGAAGTTAAATGGATGAGTGATGTGGAATTCCCCTCTGTATGCTGTGAATATCATTGGTTAATAAAGGAACTCTATACTAAACACTGGGAGACAGGAGGCAGAGGCAGAGGAAGAAGCCATGTAGCCGCATTGGAGACAGACACCAGAACTTTGCTGGTAGGCCACGAACTCACGGTGATGCACAGATTAATGGAGATGGGTTAAATTAAGATGTAAGAGTTAGCAAATAAGAAGCTAGAGCTAGTGGGCTAAGCAGTGATTTAATTAATACAGTTTCTATGTGGTTATTTTGAGTCTGAGCAGCCAGGAACAAAACAAGCGGCCTCCTTCAACAGATGAGGAGGTGGGAGGAACCTGGGAGGGGTTTGGGAAGGGGAAAACATGATCAAAGTACACTATAGAAAAAATTTTTAATTAAAAAATGGAACCAGGAAGGAAGGAAGGTTAGCCTGGCCTCTAGACAGGAGAGAACCATGGGGCAGGGGGGTAGATGAACTGACATCCACACTGGTGATGAATACTAAGTAGCCAAGTGATAATGATTGTAGTTAGCTGGAAATAAAAAGCAAAGCTAAATACAACCCTCAAAGAAAGAATCTCTAAAATTCAGTTCTAAACAAGAAATGCTAGAAAGGCATTGCAATTTACAGCAAGCATGTTTAGAAATGCTAGAAAGGCATTGCAACTTACAGCAAGCATGTTTAGAAATGCTAGAAAGGCATTGCAACTTACAGCAAGCATGTTTAGCGAGCATTGGAAAGGCGGGAACACAGTTTCTCGGTGTCATTTGTCAGCTAGCTGTACAACTCATATTCACACAGTCGTGACCACTCACTCTCCACAGGTCCAACACGTACTGCTCTTCCCCTCCTTACGCACAGGAGAACAGACTCCAGGAAAGGTATTTTCCAGAGCACACTCTCTATAAGGCCTCTGTGCCTTTAGACCCACACAGTCGGAAAAGCTAAGAAGAAAATCGCCCTTCACCCTGTTATGAAAAATGACTGGCAGTCTGGAGCAATCAACTCAGCCATCTTTCATTTATAGTTCCAGCCTCTAAAAAAGAAAAATCATTTATAAGAGCTAATCTTCTTAAGGCCTTTTTTTTTTTTTTTTGGCAAGTCTCTCTTAAGGTTTGACTGGCAAGACGTTACGTATTGGATAAGCCGCCTTTTCCCTGAGAATTTCCCTTCTTCTTCATAGTCTTTGCATCTCTATCCTGCCCAGATCAAAGACGAGCTTTTCTTCTTTATAAAATTGAGATGGCAGCTTTGACATCCTGTGTTTTAAAATTCCTTTATTTCTAAAAGAATCAAGACCCAAGAAGAAGTTCAAATTAAACACAGTTCCTAAAAATTATTTTTTAAAATGTATCATTATGCCAAAAAATGAGCGTATGACTCTAATATCATCTAATTGTATTTCATTTCACTTTACTGTTCAAAGTTTTTATAGTTTCTCTGCTCAAAAGTACATAACAGCCATGACTCATACCAGCTACTCGGGAGGCTGAGGAGGACCAGGACTCTTTAGGCAACTCAGTGAGACTCTGCCTCAGAAATAAAAAGTGGGCAGAGGACTAGAGGTGCAGCTCAGTGGTAAAACCCTTTCCTCTCGTATGTGAGGCTCTGGATTCAATCAGCACTATTGCCCCCCAAAAGAGGTAAATAATGATCTTTTGCAAAGCTACCTAACTAAAGAATCAGGTTAATTCTTGTTAACTACCAGATTTGTTCCCGATTTGTTCCATGACCATTTTAATGTTCATTGTAACTTTTTGGGTTCATCAGTTCAACAGCTTTAATAGCCACCATTAATTTGAAGCAATTTAGTCTTTCAACGATAAATACTTCAATCGATAAAATTTAAACATGTGGCTAACACGGATATTTTCACTTAAAGTTACATTTAGAATGCTTCCCCGCATTAGAATGCAAATATTCAGATGCTAACAATAATCCAAATGAGAACCTCCTCTTATACTACCAGTGTTGACAGGCTCATTAAAGACAAGAAAAGCTATTTGATAAACAAGGTGCTGGGACTCACACCTGTTATTCCAGCACTTGGGAGACTGTAACAGGTTTACTGCTGGTCAAGGCCATGGTGGGGGGGCAACTATCTGTTGACAGTCTGTGGATCAAACATTTGAGGACCCCACAAAGGACATGGGAGTCGGCAGCCAGCTATTTCACTTTCTACTGGCCCACGTAAAAGCAAACTGAAATTATAAACTTAAACCAAATTCAATATCAAAACGCAGCTCTGCTGCAGCCTTATTTATATCACGGGAGTGTGATATAGATCAGTGGGTCCAAGCAATGGGACCATGTAGACTGACGCAAACCTTAGCTCTAAGTTTTTACACTTCTCGGACCTTGGGCATGTTACATAAACCTTTAATTTAATGAAACACAGGAAACTCGGTAAGACATCAGCCAGACAGGAACAGCAAATCCAGAAGACTAAGTGAGGCTGTGGGGTAAAGCATCTATCCTGGGCCTGGGGTGCGTGCTCAGGAAACCCCAGTTAGCATAACCAGGATGGTGGTTCCCATCATTGATTGATACCTGGGAAATTTTTTTAAAAAATGAAAAGAAAAAGCTTTATTTGTGGATTTAGAGCAACTACAACTATGGGAGCACATTGTTTCTTTTATGTTTAGGGTCCATTTCCCCTATTTAAGTACAAGAGATTCTATATTCTGTGTGCTGGAGACAGAAGTCCTACCTCTTACAACTGAAGCAGAAACTATTTGGAAACTGTTTTACTTTTCTTGGCAGCTTGGTTTAAGCGCATGAATTTAGGTCAGCCAATCAGAAGCTCCCGCCTGGTATTTCACTTTCTACTGGCCCAAGTACATCTTACATCTTACAAAGGTGACTTTGTAAGAAAACAGGGACATAGAAGAACCTTCAGCATCCCTTTGGTGGTGCGCTGCAGAATCGCACTAAGCAGAGCTGTCCGGTTGTGGGTGCTGGGGGCTCCCCTGGTCCTCACCAGCAGAAGAACATGGGAAGAATGGGTGTCATCTGGCCCGAGGGAGGCAGAGGAAGGTGAGTCTTCAACTCTCCTCCAGCCAGTCTAGCCAAATCTTCACACTCCAGGTTCAGCAAGAGATCCTCTCCCAAGAGGTAAGGTGGAGAGGAACAGAAGGCAGTTAACGTTGACTTCTCATCTCTACATGAACGCACGCACGCATGCGTGCGCGCGCGCGCACACACACACACACACACACACACAGCAGACAGGCTTATGTTGAAAGTTGATATTTTAAAAGCAGACCAGAGAAGGAACACACAGCTTTGCCAAAGTCCTTTCTGCTGATGCCTGTGAACCCAGGTGACTGGGAGAATGGTGAAATTCTTCTTCGCAAGATTGTAAAATTCAAATCCTCTACCCCAAACGCAAGTTTCCCAATGAAAGGAGACATTGAGAAGACGTCTCCGGGGGGAAAAAAATATTAGCGCAAAAGACAGGCCCGATCACCCAGGTTCTTGCACACCTGCGTTAAGCCGGCTTTACAGTGACGCATGCGCAGTATGAAACAGCCCCCTGAAATGGATGTAGCTTGCATTTCCAATTGGAGGGTGGCTTTGAGGGTACAGAAGATGCCTGCTAAGGATTATCTAGTTTGCATTAATTGATGTAGGAAGACCCATCTTAATTGTGGGCAGGATCTTTCGCTGGCTTGGATCCTAGGCCGGGTAAGCGGAGAAAATGGAGTGAGCATAGCACACACTGGCTGCTCTATTCGAAGGTTGAGTGTGATGAGAACAGGCGCTTCAAGATCCTGTTGCCTTGACTTCTCTGCCCTCATGGACTAGACTTTGAACTGCATGCTAAAATAAACCCATTCCCTCTTCAGTAGCTTTTGTTGAGCTATTGATCATAGCAACAGGAGAAGAAACTGAGAGAGTTGGGGAGACTGATACCTGATTTAAATTTTAACTGGAGATTGTTGCACCGAAAGGAAACTAATGTCTACATGCTGTACCTCAAAGAACTCAATCTGAAATTGGTCACACGATAGTATGCTTTCTCATCAAGATCGCCAGCCAGCAAATAATGACATGGAAACTTCTTATTAATTATGAAAGCTTGGCCATTAGCTTAGGCTTGTCCCACTAGCTCTTATAACTTAAATAAACCCATATTTTTATTAATCTACATTCTACCATGCTGTTTTTATCTCTGTCCCATTCTGTGTGTCTGACTCATCCCACATCTGGCTGATGTCTCTCATACCTAGATTCATCTCGAGTTCTCTCCTCCTCCTCCTCCCCACCCCACCAAGTCCTGCCTGTACCTCCTGCCTACCTATTGACTGTTCAGTTTTTCATTATACCAATAACAACAATACATCTTCCCACAGTGTACAAATATCCCACAACATCGCACGGCAGAATAAGGGGGCCAATTTTTGGAAGAGTCTTTTACCATTTAGAAGACCTCGATTGGAATGATCACTATTAAGACCTCAGCCAGAGGACAAGCAAGATGTCTCAAAAGCTGAAGGTGCTTGCTGAATTTGATCCCCAGAACCAATGCAATGGTAGAAAGAACCAACTGCCACAGAATTGTCACACCAGTAATAAGAATAATGGTAGTAATTTTATTAATTAGCAAGAAACTCTGAATTAAAAAATAATAAAACTTTTAAGTGGTTTCGTGAAATCTTGGAAAGCTTTATTGCCAGAAAGGTTTCCTTGTCCTGTTTGTTGAAATAATAAATTGTGGGGAAATGGTAAAACCCGTACTTGTTTAGTGGTAAGCTACATTCTAAAAGGAAAGAAAAACGTCCAAGACTCTCATCACTGCTATGACATACAGTTAATCATTTCAAAATAAAAATCCTCCAAAATTGTTCAAAAAATGTACTGTCCAGCACTCTGAAATCATTCAGGAGTAACAGGCCAGTGGGTAAAGCAAATGCTTCTCTTCCTGAAGTTCAGGTGCTTCTGGGCTGTTTGTGAACCACCTGGTGCTCAAAGACCAGCGCAGAGATGCAAAAATCTGTTTCCATGGTGATGCAATAGATGTTCCTCCTTCTGCCAACCACTCCTCCCCCACCCCTATCTTTTTCTACTGACAGGAGTTTAGAAGAGTTACAGTTAAGAGCAGGAATAATGAAACCACAAGTGCTGTTCACTTGCTCTCTCTCTCTCTCTCTCTCTCTCTCTCTCTCTCTCTCTCTCTCTTAAACAGATCTTTCTCTAGACTGGGAGCAGTAACTGAAACCCAAAGCCAAATCTAGCCTTTAATGTGTATTTGTAAGTCAAGACATGTGACAAGACACACCTGTACTCAATATATGTTGTCTGTAGTGAGCTTGTGATCCCTCCTGTGGCAGAGCTGTCTTTGTGACAAGCTTGACAGAGATTGCATGGCCTGCAGGCATAAACACTTGATCTCCACCCTCTGACCTGTTAGAGACTATCTTCAATGACATGGAGCCAGAGTGTGATACAGAGACCTCAGCATGCAGGTGTGGATGCACTGTGCTGCATTAGGTAGAGAAAATGAAGTAAATGCTGTTAAGAATTCCCATGAATCATGAGAAAGGGTTGAAGGGGAGGGAAGAAGAAGGGAGGGGAGCAGAGGAAAATGTGTAGCTCAATAAAATCCAGGAAAAATAAAAAAGAATTCCCATGGATCACCAAGGACCAGCATGGTTGGGGAAGATCTCTCATAAAGAAGAGACAGAAAATAAGAGACAAAGAGACCTTATGCTGTGCAAGTTGAAATCCCAAATCCCAAATGATCTTCCCTGACACATGTGCATATAAACAAAGCTAAACGGACTCAGTGGATTATATACACATATACGTATATGTATGTGTACATATAAATATACATGTAACTAACAAAGAAGAGATACTAATTGGGGGGGGTTGGAGGGAGCACAGGAATGATGGAGACGCAGTGATTATGTATGAAATCCTCAAAATATGAATAAGTATATTAGGCTTCAGAGCCACCAGAGGACAGTGAGGGAAAGAGTTTATCTTGACACACAGGAGACAAACACTGGAAAGATGCAAGCCATCTGGGGAGCTGCTCTCCAGACAAGGAGGAGGTTTGTTAGTGAACAGCGAGAGGTGAGTCTGACAGTGTCCTGCATGCCAAGCAAAGAGAATGCCCTTATTAGGGAGGGAATGAACACTCAGCAAAATGGAATTAATCTCCTGACAGCTCTGTATAGGCAAAGAAAGGAATCCGGTGAAGGACAGGCTGCAGAGAGAGGAAGCAGATGTCGGTTAGGGCCTCTCATATGTATCATTCCTACTACATGCCTAGAGCTAACTCACTAAATCCTAAGAGCCCCGTGGGGAATGGCACTGTCATAGTGGCTACTGTATAGCTGAGAAGTCTGTGACTGAGTAAAACTACGAAACTTAGTTCTGTGAGAGGAATTTATAGCAACAGGATTCAAATCCAGACTGTGTGTTTCCAGAGTTGAGTTCTTACATTTGGCTGCACCATTTTTATACATGTATACCATGAAAATGATAACAACTAAATTAAACTTGCTGCAGGGTATACACGAGGAGCTCCACAAATGCACTTGATGCCTACAGGATCGATGGACAAAAAGAAGAAAAGGGACAAAAGAGACTTTCAGTTTCTAGCATAGATTCTGGGATAAGAAGGCATTGAAGTCCATTCTATGTTTTCTCTAGGATGGCATCAAGGACGATGCCATTGATATGGAAGAAGAGGAGTAAAAACCAGCTCTGGGAATAAGGTGATAGCTTCCACCTGGAGACTGAGCACAAGTTGAACTCTGTGAATGAGCAGAGCCATCACAGAATCCCCAGCAGATGTTCAGATGTACAGAGTCAGAATCCTGCAGGAACCAGAGGTTCTGTCCAAACAGTAGGTTTAGAACTATATAGAAGTATTGGGGGTAGTAAATTGTCTGTTTTGCACTGATAGTAAAAATAATATTGTCCCCTCTTTTGGCATATGCAATAAAACAAACACAATCACAACGAACATCAGTAGTTGGCAAGGAATGAGACTAGCCTAGTGAAGAAACCGTGGGCGGGCCCCGGAGCCTAACAGGAAAGAGGGGAGCTATTCACACTGCAAAGAAGTGTTCTGACATTGCATTTAATGATCAAGGAGAATCAAAGGGGTGGCGATTTCCCCTTAAATTAGAGGAAACAGGTGTGGAAGGATTGATTTACCAAAGAACTCAGCTGGAAAGTCATCCAGCCAGGATGTCAGCCCAGGTCTGCCACTAGAAAGCCCACCCTTTAAATATTGCACAGACTGCAAGAACGACCTTCCATAGGCGTCTCACATTTCCTAAAAGACAGCAAATACTCCACCTGATTCTCAAAGTTTTCCCTGACACCCACACCACCTTAAGGGAAAAGTCACTAGAAACTACTTAAATGACTCCAGATTCAGGGACACTCACTAAAACTGTTCTTTCCAAACATTGATCAGTTGAAGAAAATCTAGAAGCCAATGCTAAAACATCCCCAATCCTCTGAAAATCCACAGGATAGTTTCTTCCTAATTATTCAATTGTTTGTGGTTCTAGTTAATAGTTTTACAAAGAAACAGACAAGCATGTAGAAATGCCCGAAGCTTTGGCTCTAGAAAACCCAGGAGGCCTGAAAGAGCAGAACAAACTCCATTTTGAAAAAGAACTCCATTTTAAACAGAACCTAACTGGGGGAGGGGGAGGTGAATGCAGTCCAGCAAAGTCATAAACATTCCCAAGAAACTGTGCCTTCCCTGATCCCCAGGGTACTAATACAACACCTATTTACATCTGCTTGCTTCAAAGGTCCTTATAGGTACATGATTGCCCCAACCAACGAATTCAAAGTTGTATACTTTTACCCAATCCCCAAACACCAAGACTTGTGCCACCCTGCTTGTGGTTTTTCCCTTTTAAATCCCCCTACCCTAAAACCTTATGGCCGTTTTTCCTCACCCACTGTCTAGGCACTCCCAGGACCTCATCACCTTCTGTGAGAAAAAGACCTCATGGGGAGCAACAGCTTTTATATCTACACCAGGAGTCAGGACTCTGGTGTATCAAAGACATGGCTACTAGCCACACTGTAAAAGGCCTCTCAGTGGGATCTGCGGGAATATTAAAACAGTTATCATCAGTCATTACAGCTGAAGGTTCCCTAAATGAAGTGGCTAATAGAGTACTAGAGAAAGGACCATGGGCCAAGAAGAAACATCATGTAACCACTGTGATCCTAGAAGCAAGGAACAGGTGTCTACCAAAAACTCATGGAGCCATATACAAGTTTCAAACACATGCTGATTGCCTAATAGATGCTCAATTGTCAAGGTCGTATCGTCCGGTTGAAAGAAGGGTGCAATTTAGTGAAATACAAAGACCCTCTCTTTTTTTCCCTGAAGGTTGCCGCCATTTTGAGTCTAGAATCCATCAGCATTTCTATGTTTTACTATTTCCTCATTGAAGTGACCTCCCCTGACATCCCTAGGCATGATGCTTCCCTCTAGGTTAGCATTAAATAGCTTTCATTTAACTCTCTCACTTTTCTAGGTGAAACGGGGCTATACTCCAAGGTTTTTGTGCCCTGAAAATCACAGAATATGTCTTTATTTAGAAATAAGGAATTTTTTAACATTTTTTATGATTTATTTAACTTTATCTTATGTGCATTGGTACGAAGGTGTCAGATTCCCCTGAACCTGGATCTTCAGACAGTTGTGAGCTGCCATGTGGGTGCTGGGAATTGAACCCGGGTCCTCTGGAAGAGCAGTCAGTGCTCTTAACCACTGAGCCATCTCTCCAGCCCCGAAATAGGGATTTTTTTTTAGATAAAGTGAAAATAAAATTTAAGATAATATCAAATTGAGTTGGGCTAAGCTCCAACGTAATGAAAGTGTTCACGTAACAGACCGCAAAATGTCAAAAAAATAAAAATGTAAGAAGAGACTCTGTGAAAACAGGAAAATCTGGGAGTTATGCTGCCATTCACTAAGGAACACCAGTATCTGGAAGTGGCTAGAAAAGATTTCCTTCAGGACCTTCAGAGAAAAGAGAAAATGTAGATTTTGAACTTGTAGACTCCAAAACTGTAGGATTAAGTTCCTGTTGCTTTAAGGTTCATGGTAATGGGGAAACAATCACACTTCCTTTCTTTGGAAATGAGATTTCTCCCTATCCATAAGATTCTAAGCTCTGGGTAGCCTGTTAAAGCCAGCAGCCTCTGCTCCCCAATGCCCAGGTAGCATCCTTTGGATGCTGGGCATGGATCTAAGCCAGATTGGATATACTCCTTCCTTAGAGATTTGGAAAACAGCAATAATGAAATGTTCTAGCCACACCCACTCTGCAACTGCATGCAGTCTTAAACCTCATCTCAAAGACACATTTCATTTTAATGTTTTTATTAGCATGTATTAGTTTTATATAACGGATTTCATTATGACATAATGTATTTTGATCATATCTACACACACACACATCCATTATTTTCCTTTGTCTTTCCCTTCTCCTTCTGATCCTTTCTTTCCAACTAACCTTTCTTCAACTTTCACATTCGTTTTTATTTAAAGTGAGTGAAGTACCTAGTGAGTTTCATTGGAGTTGTTTACAGAAATATGGGAACATTACAAGTAGCCCACTGGGGGGGGGGTGTTTCTTCTTCCTTCATCAACCGATAGCTCTTCTGCGAGGGGTGGGACCCTAGGAGCCCCTCCCCCTTCACTGCCAAGATACTGATGGACCAATCAAGTGCAGTTCTTATATTGGCAATCACTGTCACAGGCATATTTCTCAATCTTCTGTAAGAATTCTGCTTGTCATGACTCAGCATCTTTTCATCCCACTATTATTTTTTGTAGCCTTTATTTCTACATGACATAATCTGTGTATTTGTCGCACTTTGCTAGCAATCTCTCTACAACAGTGTAGCCGCTAACAAAGCAAGGACTTGTTAGCCTAACTCACTGCTGTATTTCTAGACTCTAACACTCTGCACCACACACTGTGGCTTTACAGGGAGCAAATGAAGCTTGGATGAAAGAGATACCAAGGCCAAGGATGAAAAGCAAGATTTCCTGTCAGAGTTCCACGATCCTTTCAATCCTTCCTGAAATCTGGGCGTATTTCTGCCTTTGACTCTGGGTGTCGGGGGCACACTAATGAAATTCCCTCAGTTCTAATTGGTTTATGTTTCTTCAGCTTCTCACTAAACTAAAGGGAGACCTGACATGAATGAGGCTTAGTGAAAGCTAATAGAGGGGTAAACTAGAGAATTAAAAACTGAATGACTAACTGTATAATCTAGCTAACTAATCCAATATGCCTAACAGGGTTAGTCTTGAAAGTAATTAACATAATTTGATAATTGTAGAACACACTACTTTCTGAATTTATGTTCTCACCACTTAAGTTTCTAAAATTCGATCGTTGCACATTTTAAGAACATTCCATTAAGTATTCCTGGGAATAAAGGAAACTGTAGCCAAGAGCTGTGTTGAAAGGGTCTTAGACATTCAGGCTGTCCTAGATGCTGTAGAAATTCATCATCTTGTTGAAGGACAAACAGTAGAAACACAGGAAATTGGAGAACAAGACTAATTTCCACAGTGTCCCTATTTCTCTTGGAGACAGTCTCATATTCCTTGGGAAGTGTGTATTTGATACCAGTGAAAGACTGATGGCGTTGGTGGAGCAGTGACTTTCCTGGATCTATTCCTTCTCCCACATGACTCTATAACTCATGTGATTAAGAGCATCCATCTTGTTTCCTCGCTGTTTGCATCTGGGTTGCCTTGTGTTTTGTATTGGCCAAAGAATGTGGCATAATTTATTTGTGTTTGCCCTAACGTGCTCCTTACGCTTTGCTGCTTCTTAGAAGTCTGCTGTTTCCATATTGGAGAATAAGACAAGTGGCTTCTTGTTCCACCAAACCCCTGACTAGCAGACTTATGAGTAAGATAATCTTAAGACAGCTTATCCTAAGTGACCTTCTAGATAATCAAAGACACATGATAGAATCTGTCTAAGTCTTGGCCAACCTGACCAAACTCATGAGTTCAATTTCACTAAGCTTTAGAGTAGGTCGTTGCATAGGTAGCAGTAGCATTTCATAACACCTATCTACCTAGAAAGTCCAAATTTGACAATATGTTGTTTTCCAAAACCAGGTTTAAGTCTTAGATTCTGACTTCATCTTCTTTGAGATACATATTCAGAGATTATATTTTCCAAGTTGCTCCCCTAACTTCTACTTACTGTTCAATGGAACAGTACCACGAAAATTTGATGGGATTTTAAAGAGCTTCTCACCGGGGTGATGGAAATATAACTGTTCTTACTGTCTCCCATTTGGTAATCCCATTTTCTCTGTTCCAATCACTCACATGACACTGACTCTTGGACAAGGGACTAAGAAGTCAGCTAGGGGCAAAGGGTTCTAGAAAAAGGTATACAGAAATAAGAGTAGATCAGAAGGCAATGAGAAACTGACAAGAACGATGATTGGAGAAAAAGCCCAAAATTGGGCCCAGGAATGGAACGTAGTGATGAGAAATAGAAAATGGAAAGGAGTTGGGCTTCTGGGTCATAAAATGTAGCAATGAGATAATTTGTCTTATCTTTTTTCTCATTTGTTTTATGACTAACTGGGTCTAAAAAGAAGATGTGATTACACACTGACCAAAACAATATATCCCTTCGTTTCCCTCTTGTTCTTATACCTACTGAGCTGAAGAGAAATGAGATATTGAAAATAAAGGCAAGTATGTGGGGGTCATCTTTGCTTCCAGCTTTCTCCTTTTGTCCTTCTTAGTAACCTTGCCACACTATACTAAAGGGTGACCTCCCAGCTAATCAAAGACACATTGACGATGGGGATAGATTGAGACTGGCATTTTAGTTTGTTGAACCCACTGTCAGTCACAGACAAGAGCTATTGGAGGGTCCAGCTTCTGTGATTGGACTGAGTCTCTAGCTTTCCAACCAATGAGGGCTAATATCACCTAGACACACTGAAGACACCGATAATGACGGGAGACAGAGATAGGGACAGACTCTGTGTGTGTGTGTGTGTGTGTGTGTGTGTGTGTGTGTGTGTGTCTTAGGAGTGACAGGTTTGAAATGAATAGAGGACTCCCATCCCTTTCTTCCTTCCTTCCTTTTCCTCTCCTTCCTTCCATGCTTTCTTTTTAGAACTTAATTTGTAATCATTATTAGTCACCTATTCTAAGAAATGTATGAGCAGGACAATTTTTATTATAATATTATCTAGCTTTCTCCATACAGTTTAGTTTGGTGCACTTTGCAGGGCAAAGAGGCAGATTAATATTATGTTATAGCCCCCAAAGCAGATGTTGTTATTATTATTAATATTATGTTATGGCCCCCAAAGCAGATGTTATCTGCAGAAGCAACTTCTGTTTTCCAAAACTTTGCGCATTAAGAATATTATGTTTCCCAGGGGTCCTAAAAGCTACATGAGAGCAAAGGGAAAAAATTAAAAATGGAAAAGAGAGAAAGACAGGAGGATGAAAGGAGTTGAAACCCATAGAAATCCGTGCCCACCCCCTCTTCTGCCGCCCCTGAAAGTTGCAAGCACTTAGGAACAAATGCTGAAGGGTGTACCCAGTAATGGTGAGTCCTAGGCAAAGGTGGACCCAGTCACAGAAAACATCTTACATTCTTTTTTTAGTGTAAAGCAGCAGACAAGCTGGTGAAATGGCTGTGTGTAAAGGTTCTTGCTCCCAATCTTTGTGCCCTGAGTTTGATTCCCAGGGCCCACATGGTGAAAGGAAACCAGATCCCACAAGTTGTCCTCTGATGCAACAGTCAGAATCTGAAGCAATGGGTGTGTGTGTGTGTGCTCTGCAATAAAGCAAGAATAGGGCCGTGGAAATCAGCATCACTGGGTTGCCTTTATCACAGGGCCATTATGCACACCTGGGAAGACTGGGTACCGCACAAGCAAATGACCCACACACATATACCGTGGTGCACCCACCCACATATATACTCATGCCCATATGCACACACTCATTCACTACAGGCACATACAGACATGTTCACACACATACATGCAAATAAACAAATACAAATGCAGTTTTCAAACCTACAAGCAGAATTTGGAGACCACAAATTATCTCAGTGGTAGGTCGGCAGAGATCATGCTGTGCTAGAGGTCAGAATTTGATCTCATTGTGGTTTCAAAGGTAATTCAGGAGACAGACTCTGGCTGCACACAGACAGCGCAGTGGATGGAAATCCGTTGTGAGTGGATTACGTGATGGTCCTGAGGCAGCTGTATTGTGCAGACCCTAGTGTTGCCGCGTTTACAGACAATGTGGCGTGTGTTTCGCTGCATGCATGTGACCTCTGAATCCTGCTTACTTTCTTCCTTTTGAATTAGAACAGATTCTCCAGATTGCTATTTCACTTAAACTCCTGCCTTTGCAGTCCTGTCACCCCCAGAGGTCTGCCATAGGGGCTGAACCAGAGCATGTCCCCTGTCATCAGCAGCAGAAAATGACAACAGGGGAATGGACAGCGTGTGATGTTCTGTGTTTATGGGATGGATAGAGATTGTTTCACGCTGTCTAGAGCCCAGTCCTTCTCAAAGGCAGACACTGCTTGTATCATAAAAACTTTTTGCCTGGCTCTGTGTCTGTAACTCAGTGGTAGAATACTTGCCTAATGTATGTGAGGCCATGAGTTCAGTCTCCAGAATACAAGCACACACACAGACATGCATGCACACACACATACACATATAACACACATATACCACACACACAAACACATTCACACACACATACTACACATACACACACTCATACAAACATACCAGACACAAACACATTAACACACACATACTGCATATACACATACCCACACACACCACACGCATACATACATATGCCATACAAACACATATACACATACACACGGGGGAGGGAACTGAACAAAGACATATTTTAGAGGATATTTATATCTCTTCTCAATACATTACTTATTAGGTCATGTAATATATTCTTGGAATCTAGTACAATACATAATAGGATAGGGGCTCCGTAATTATATTGGCACCATTGAGCTTGTAAGATATTATGCATAAATCACCTGCTGTATTAAGGACCAAATCCATACAGAAAAATCTCTAGCCCACCCCATACTCCCTCCTTGCCATCAACTCATTTAGCAGCAGGTTCATGGACCACTTCATATGTAGTAAGTTTCAGGAAACATGAAGCCCTAGAAAAAGAGAAAAGCAATAAGCAGGAAATAGACATGTTCTCAAATCCATGAAAATGAGAGCCATGTAAATGTCATTAAACAATTTACCGTTAGTACAGCATTGCAAACTATTTTCAACTTTATTTTGCTTTTTCTTGAGAAAAAAAGAAAGTCATCTTGCAGCTGCTAAAATATGAATTGGGAGACCATTGAGCTTTTTTTCTGAGCTCACATACCCTAGCGGACCTGCCATCATTCCCTGAACTTGCAATCCATCTCTAGAGCTCGTGCCTCATGTGACAAGGGGACGATGGTACAGTGGTGACCCTTCTCCACTGATCTGATGTCGGTGAGGGCATTAGAGATGGCGACCATTGCTCACATGTCATCCAGTCTCTTCAGGGAGACCGACAAGGTAGCAGCTGTGGTTATTCAGGCTAAAACTGCTTTAAACTCACAGATCTGCTTCAAAAAGAAACCACAGTTTCCTCCATGCCTCAATGGAAATGCACCTGAAAGGGGGAGGGAAAGTTGACACTCCTGCCTGTATCACGGGTCACTGGAAAATCATAGGCTGTAGCCTCTCATGTTCATCAGTTCCCAAATGTAATACGACATTTCTAAAAAACTCTCTGCATCTAACATTTTATATAAACCAGTTCATCTTTTACCAGGATGTACTTCTAAGATATGGGTTTGAGTCAGTGTTGTGTTGGAATTGGCTCACACAGTTAGTGTGTGACAATATTTTCCCAGCAGCTGACACCATCTTAGCACATTGGTACTTTGAAATCAGCCATAGCTGGAATATTTACACTACAGAAAATGGCAAAGGCTACAGTCTGTGGCTTTTCCTGCTTTGACCTAGCTAGTTGGTCAATACTTCGCAATAAACCATTGTCTTTATGGAAAATAAGAAGCAAGTGTGCAGGTAATACATGCTTCAGCAGAAGGAAATGATGGGGTGGGGATGGAAAAATAGCAAAAAAGAAGTTTGTGGAGTCGGAGAAGAGCTCCAGGACAAATGTGCCATCACCCGGCAGTGAGATGGCGCAGCTGGTAAAGGCACCTGCTGTGCAAGCCTGTCAACCTGAGTTCAATTACTGGAACCTACACCAAAGTAGGACAGAACTGACTCCACAGAGTTGTCCTCTGACTGCCACAACATGCACAGTGGTGTGTGTATGCGTAAGCAAGCACATACATACACACACACAGACACACACACACTACAAAACAAAGTTTAAAATAGCACCACACCATTTCAGCTGAACTATCTGTTGTGTTCCACCTCAGGCTGCAGAATTCCCCTGCCCCAATCATCTGGAACATCTAATCCCATATGCCTACCTTAAACTTGGACTGTATCACCCACCTTCAAACACTTTCAGAAAAACCTCCATCGGGCTGCACCCAGGCAGGACTTGTATACTATGAAATCTTGCTGGGGTATAATACCACATTCCTGCAAACTATTTAAATTGGGATACATAAAATCTATACAAAGACATCAGCAACATATTGTTTCATATGAATTATAGGATAATGATTCATCACTGGGTCAAGATACTGGTTTTCAAATAGAGCCACAATATTTGGTGTATTATTTTCAACACCCCCGAATTCTCTGGGTATTGAAAGCAACATCTGCTTGTAAGAAATAGGGTTTGGGGAGATTTGTTACTGCAATTACGAGGGTAACCAAATGTGTGCCTGGTGGTGTCTAAACTATTTTTCTTCCTTTTTTTGTTAGAAAGTAAAAAGGGTTGTGATACTGAACAGTACAAGAAAATGGTAAGCATGAGGCATTAAAACTGAATATGCATGCAGAGTTGGTTTTCAATGAGTTCTTAGAACTCACACAGTCGGGCAAACGTCACAGTCCACCTTAACTCTGAAAATCTCTATTCCAATTACTCAACAGCAATGGAGGGTTACGAATTAAAAGAACTCCTGGACTAACTGTTTATTTGGCAGGCAAGAGCAAACATGTTGGTTTTTAACGAATTTGTCCCCTCTAGAGGCCACTTCCGTACAGTATAATGATGGGAGTGGGCAGTCTTAATGCACTTGATAATGAGTAAATTCTGTAATATTTCACCTCCATGACCTCCAAATTACAGTGTAGGAGATTGTATTAATGGTTGCACTTCTTCATTCCTCCCACATGTTAGAGCCTTTGCCATGAAATTCCCACAAAAGTATATACACCCCATCCTCCCTGACCCCAAGTTCAGGATTATGAATTACTACATTAGTTACTTTTATACCTCTGTGATGCTAAGACCTGATGGAAATAAGAGAGAAAAGTTTTCAATCCCTCCAAATAGAGAGCTTAATGGCACTCATACAGCGGGAGTGTGGAGCAGACAGACGCTCCTCATCTTACAGTGGACCAGGGAGCAGACAGCAGCTGGAACTAGGGGCCGGGCTGGAACCTTCAAAGGCCCTGCCCTTAGCGACCTACTTTGACCAGCTGGCCTCAGCCTACTAAAGATTCCACAGGCTCCCAAAATAGTCACCAGCTGAAGAACAGCTATTCAAAGCCTGAGTTGGTGAGATTTAAGCCATAACACTTGGCAATGATAAACCATGGAGAAAGTCTTAGATGCTTCCATTTTCTGTCCTGAGCTTCTTACCATCACCAAAAAGTACAAGCCTGAACTGGTACCTAGGCTCTCCTCTACTTACAAGGGGCTGAAGCCAGATAAAACCATTGTGAGCTGAAAACAGCCTCAGCGAGCTCAGTTAATACACCCGATTCTGATTCTTACCGCCAAGTGACACAGTGAGCTATAGGGTGTTGGCTGTTTCCTTTGTGACTCTGTGGCTGAACTTATGGATCACTATTACTGCCCAGAATCTCCAGAGAGGATATGACCATATATTTTCAGCCTGGGAGGCAGATCAAAATTCATAACACAATAAATAGGGGGTTTTTTTTGTTTTGTGGATTTTGTTTTGTTTTGCTTTGTTGTTTTTTGTTTGGTTTGGTTTTTTTGTTTGTTTGTTTGTTTTTGTTTTTCAAGACAGGGTTTCTCTGTAACTTTGGAGCCTGTCCTAGAACTAGCTCTTGTAGAACAGGCTGGCCTAGAACTCACAGAGAACCGGCTGCCTCTGCCTCCCGAGTACTGGGATTAAAAGTGTGTGCCATCACTGCCCGGCTCAATGAATAAGTTTCTAATGAAACCATTTTCACTTTCTCGACATTCTAAAGTCAGTCTAAATGAAACCATTGTCTTTGGAGACCTTCTATATTCCCAGTAGGAGAAGAGGACTTGTGACATAGAACTGCTCCAGGTAGAAAACTCTGGCCATGCCCAGCTCAGGGCAGAGCCATCAGTCAACACACACTCACACACACACACTCATACACACTCTCTCTCACACACACGCATACACTCTCTCTCACACACATGCATACACTCTCTCTCACACATACACACGCACATACACACACACTCTCTCTTACACATACACATACACACGTACTCTGACTCTACACACACACACACACACACACACACACACACCCTTAGGCATGATGACTGGGTCAGTCAACTCATGCGTTTATAAATTGCAATACCATATGATAATTACAAAGTGCTGAGTTCTGGTGCAGTTAGTGACACAATATCGCTAGCCATGAATACATAATCAATATCATCAGTCATGAATACATAATCAATATCACTAGCCATGAATATATAATATCAGTCCTTTTTACTTTTACTTCTTGGAAAGTGTAGAATTCTACCTGTACAGTGGATTGCCTGATCAATACATAAGTAATTTCCAGCAAGAATTTCCATTTTATGTATAATTCCCCTAAAAATCAACATTCTCATATAACAGCCATTGATTCCTTGGATTAACTCAATACAATAAATCATGGCAAGTCAGGAATGCTGGTCCAAACTTATAATTCCAGCACTTAGGAAACTGAGGCAAGAGAATCACTGTAAGTTCAAGGCCAGCCTGGGATAGATATCGAGTCTACGTAGTAAGACCCTGTCCAGAAGACAGAAGGAGAAGAAGATGCAGAGGGAAGAAGAAGGGGAGGAAGGATGGAGCAAAGGTGAGCCACTGGCATCATTATGAAATAGGGACTGAGAACACAGTGAACTAACAGTCACGGAGGGCGGGACAAGGGCATGGCAGGATGTAAGAGGAGGCCACTTGTTGGTTCCCGGCCACTTAACCCCAAAATAATAACACAGAAACTATATTAATTAAATCACTGCTTGGTCCATTAGCTCTTATTGGCTAACTATTACATATAAATTTAACCCATTTCTATTAATCTGTGTATTGCCATGAGGCTGTGGCTTACCAGGAAGAGTTTCAGGCGTCTGTCTCCAGCAGTTCCATGGCTTCTCTCCTACTCCACCCTTCTTTCTCCCAGAATTCAGTTCCATCTTCCCTGCCTACCTAAATTCTGCCCTATCAACAGGCCAAGGTAGTTTCTTTATTCATTAACCAATAAAAGCAACACATAGAGATAAGAACCTCCCACATCAGCAAGACACAGGGTCTCTACCAAGTGTGCTCCTAACTCCAGCTGCCCTCACTTACATGGAGAGCTTGTTTGTAAAGACCCACTAGGCTTTCTAGAACTCAAGTTTTGAAAAAGCATTCAAATTTTCTGATGTCATGAAATATTTGAAGATTTTAAAGAACATAAAATTGAAAAGCAGTTGCCACTTAAGCTCTAGAACACACAAGAAATACTCATACTGTGTTCTTAATATTAAAAGTGCTAAGATTTTTTCCAATAACAACAAATTTTAACCAAATTCTCTACCTTTCTCTATAGCTGTTGAAATTTTTGGGTTTCCCCCTCCCAATTTCTCCTGTGTCATGAATTCACCGGCTAAGAGAAGAGCTGACATTCTCCCTAGGTGCTGTGGAGTGATTCAAGTGAACAAATATGAGAGAAGAATAATTTTAAACAACTTCCTAGCTAACTTTCTGCATAAATGTATTTTTATATTCAAAACCAATAGTAATTATATCAATGATAGGAGACAGTCTTAATCATTTCTTAATATTAATCATCATGAGCCTGAGAAGTCCTGGAAGCTGTCTTATGATCTCTCTCTCTCTCTCTCTCTCTCTCTCTCTCTCTCTCTCTCTCCACACACACACACACACACACGCATACACACACAAAACAACAACAACAGTAACAAATAAACAATCTTGAGTTTGGAAAGAAAGAAAAAATCTGAGTGATACCTTGATAGGAAAATGTAGTAAAAAGGTGATAATTGATTTCTGTTCTCTTTGCAAGTTTAAACACCCTGAAGTCCTTCAGCACTCTGGAGACAGGTGCTTTCCTCGCCTCTATAGCACAGGAGAGACGTGTGGAGCTGCATGGTAGGTCACCCATAGTCACAGAGCTAAAACACGGTAAACCAGAACACAAAGGCAATAAACTGCACCCGAGTATCCATTCATACCACTAGGCATGGTTGCCCCACCATACACTCCCCCAGGCAAAAAGTGTCCTGGCCCCTCCTCTTCAGACTGAACAAAGTTATTGGGAGCAAAGGCACAGAGAGCCTGTTATATGCATTTAGTACTGAAAGTCTGTCATGAAGGCAACAAGATTCTTCCTTCCATGAGCTCAAAGTCTGGGGCACAGGAGACTGTGACTAACCAACTATTTAAATAAATATAAAGTATAATCTTGCTGTGGCTTACAAAAGATCTTCCAGATAAAGTGGCACTTAAATTGAGATCACAAAGACAAGCAAGAGTCACTCTCAGTTTCCAAAGAGTAGAGATAACATCATTTGTTCCCTAAGGTTGGCAAAGGAGAGAGACCTAAGGACAGCTCCTATGCCTGAAGCACAGAGCAGGCCAGAATTATGAGTGTGAGCTGGGTTTACAGTGAAGGAAACAGGAATTAGTTAAAGTGTTTGAGAGAGGGAGCCATGTGGCTAGATTTAGATCTTAAACGTCATGCAGAAGGACTGTTTTTCTGTGTTTCTCAGTACAGTTGTATTCCAAAGTGAAACCTTCGGGAGATGACTGAGTTGTGAGGGTTCTGACCTTACGATCAGATTAATCCCTTTGTGAATGTGTACCTTCATTGCTTTAATGAGTCATTGAGAAAGAGTAAATCCTTAGGGACTAATTGGAAGAAGTAGGTCACTGGGGTCATGCCTATGGAAGGAGTAGGTCATTAGAGCCATGCCTAGGGAAGAAGTAGGTCACTGGGGTATGCCTAGGGGAGAAGTAGGTCATTGAGACCATGCGTAGGGGAGAAGTAGGTCACTGGGGGTATGCCTAGGGGAGAAGTAGGTCACTGGGGCCATGCCTATGGAAGAAGTAGGTCACTGGGGGTATGCCTAGGGGAGAAGTAGGTCACTGGGGCCATGCCTATGGAAGAAGTAGGTCACTGGGGGTATGCCTAGGGGAGAGGTAGGTCATTGAGGGCATGACTGTGGAAGAAGTAGATCACTGGGGGTATGCCTAGAGGAGAGGTAGGTATGCCTATGGGAGAAGTAAGTCATTGGGGAAGATACCTGTGGGAGAAGCAGGTCATAGAGAGCATGCCTGTTGAGGGTGTACTTTTGTCCTTGGTTCCATCTCTCCTCTCTGCTTCCCAGGAGCCGGGAGATGAGCAGCTTTGCTCATGTCCTTCCTGCCATGCAGTTCTGCCTCTCTGAAGACTTCAAAACAACACAGTCAAGAAAAGCACTCAAATGTGGATCCCAAATCAACTTTTCCTCCTCATAAGGGGTTTATCTCAGGCATGTTGTCACACGGCAGGAATCTAGCACACACTCTTTTACAGTTCATCCTTTCTAGTTAAATCTAAGTCTAGTTTATTCCATCAAAACCATCTCCATCAAGGTCCCTGACAATCTAAAGGCTACCAAGTCCAAAGGGTATTTAGCCAAGTACCATGGGGTGTGTGATTTCTCTCAGATACCACAGCCTCTCCTGGAGGTCCTTGCAAATTTTTCTGCTTTGTGAGTATGCTGGAGAGCTTTTGTTTGTCATATTAGCAAAAGTAATAAAGCATCAATATATTGTGTTAGATTTTTGCATCTGTAACTTGAACTGAGAAATGATTGTCAATTTCATGCATTTTCTGGCATACAGATTGCTAATTGGAAGAAAATCTATCACCATCATTTCCCAGGGAGAAAACCCACCACCCACCCCACCCCCTACCATCAACCCTCCATCCCCCTGTATTAAAACAGTCATCCAAAAAGCAGAAGCACGAGTCTGTATGCTATTTTAGCCCTTAAGGTTTTAGCTCAGACCATAACTGTGACAGTTTGCATGTAATTGCGCCCCACAATGTCACAAAGAGTGGCACTATTAGCAGGCGTGGCTCTGTTGGAGTGGGTATGGGGGCTTTGAGGTTCCCTTTGCTCAGAATACTGACCATTTTCTCAGTGTCTCCAACCATTTTCTGTCGCCTGCAAGAAGTAGAACCTCAGCTACTTCGCCAGCACCGTATATACCTGCACACCGCCATGCTTCCCGCTGTGATGATAATAGACCGAGCCTCCAAAACTGTCAGCGAGACCCCTCGATTACATGTTCTCCTTGTAAGAGTTGCCATGGTCATGGTGTCTCTTCGCAGTAAGAGAAATCCTAAGTGGCCAGTGAGGCTGGGGTGACCTCTCTTTGTCCTTTGCTTTCGAGTTTTAATGAACACATTTTCAGTAGAAGTGTTCAAGTTTATTTTTTTTCCTAAAAACGAACATGAATAATCTTTTCTCAGACGTGATAAAAACCAGATTGCTCAGAAGTCTTCTGGAGCCTTCACTTCGAGTGTGGCCCACCGTGAAAGTCAAGAACTGAACAGCGCCTGCTCCAAATTCACTTTTTTTTTTAACTTTATGTAGTGCTCAATATTAGAAATTCTGACTTTTAATAACAGTTTGTGTTTGGTGTGATATTTCTCTTCGCACCTACTTTTGGGATTCATTGCTGCTCCTTTCTCTGTTGTCTTTTTTTTTTTTTAACAACTATGCTATGATGGTCTTAGCCTTTCTCATAGCCGTGGACTGTAGGTCAGAGCAAACAGTGGAGTCTGAGAGCCGGAGATCTACTTTCTAACCTCAGCTTTGCAGTCAATGGAATTGTGACCTTAGTCTGTAGAATTAAGAGGCTTTTCCTCTTAATTTTATTTTTAATAGAATAACCGAGATCCATGGGTAAGATAAATTGAGTTAGAAAAGGCTAGAGGACACCAAAATTGGAAGCTGGTGTCATTTGTCCACACCTTTCACCAATCAGTCATGACTTGCGTTTCAATACTGTCTTCCCAATTTAAGATATATATGAATATGTATTCTCAGATTAAGTTTCCTTTCAGAAATATCTTTTAAATGTATGTCCATGATTAAAAGTGAACCATAGCAAAATACAAAGCTTAATATATGGCTATAACTTAAGGAAGAAGACAGCATCAGCAAGATCCAATGCTAAAGCCGCATTGCTTCCCGTGGGCTGTGACTGAGAACCTGATTTGGTACCCGAATGATGATACAAATGCCATAAACCTGAGAGCAATGGACAGCACTTCAGTCTCTCAAACTTATAAACATTGAACCACTGAGACCAAAGGGTCTTCAGAGCATTTCCCTTGTTTTCTTGTTGTTTTGTTTGTGTTGGGGTCTCATGCAGCCCAGCCTGGCCCCAAACTTGTTATGTAGCTAAAGGTGACCTGGAACCTCTGCTCTTACTGTCTCTACCTCCCAAGTGTAAGTATTCCAGGCATGTATTACCATGCCCAGATCTTTGTTTTTTTAAGTAATGAAGCCTGCTCTATTCCTATGTGCATTCAAGACCTCATTTTTCCATATTCAACAAATGAGAGAGCTCTAATTGTCTCTCCTGCCAGATCTAGCTCCAGACCTCTGCTTCCCTGAGAGCACCTCCACTTCCAACCATGGCATGGGCCCTGGGATTCAAAGCCAAGCACGTGCTTGCTGATGAGGAATCCTTTTGTTCTTAGATCATCCAAGCCAATTAGACTTTCCAGACAGTGCATTTTGCTTGATATGACTTTAGACTACTGTGGTTATGAGAGTCCATAGTCAAACAGTATCACTGAGTGTCCCCGGACACTTCTACGTCTTCCACAAGTCAACCCTGCTCTCAGCATCTGTCACACTCTTCAGCCAAAGTCTCTTACCCAGGTCAGTTTTCTGAAGGAATGCTGACGGCTGTGGCTGGGAGGTGATGGGCAGAGATTAGACAAACACTTGGCCTACAAAGCCAGCAGCTGCCTCTGCAAATTCCTCCCAGCCGCCTTCTTGCCCTGCCTCACTCCTTCTCTTGCAGAAACAGAGAGCAGAGAGCCCCCCTATCTTCTAGAGCCTGGCACCTATTGTGCTGCTTCTGGCTGCCCTCTGACCCTCCAGCTCATTACCTCAAATCAATCGCCACTGTGTCTGCACCTCCCACCATCGTAAATTGGAAATTACACTTCCGGAATCTCAGCTAAACGGTGGAGGAAAACGATTCAATTACATGAGCCCACACTGTTCATACATTCATTCAATTTGCATTTCTTGAGAGAGTTTATGATTGAAATGCCATTCAACTTGCATTTCTGCACTGATGTCAAATGTGGACCAGTAGTGTGACATACAAGGATGTAAATGCTACTTGCGGACTAACCAGGGAGAAACATAGAGCTGCCTCACTCCCAGAAGCATTGCCAACCTAAACAGATTTCGGTTGGTGGAAGTTAAGCCATGGGAAAAGGGAAACAGGACCCGATGGTGAAAAGATGAAATTTACCTACCTTCTAACCTTCAGGCTACACTCCTATGCCTATGAAGAAGAGGGAAAAGAATTCACGAACTAAATTTCTCTCCCAATACAGACAGAAGGGTTTTCTTAAACTCCATACCTTTGTTCCTGTAACCCTGCAGTCAGCCCTAGACTCGATGGTAAGGAATAAAGTAGTCTAGAAAGTAAGTGAGAGAAAATGGATTCTTTTGTGTAGGAACTAGGTCATTCCCATCTTTGTGTTCTCAACAAGTTTAAGTCTAGTGGATTGTGCAAAACTGATCATTGATAAACTGACTTTTTCTTCTGGAGACACTAGAGAGTTCTCTAGACAAAGGGACAGCATCTTTCTGCCCTATTGTGTGCTGCGTTCTACCTCCGCTTGCTACCCCAACAGCCTGAAATGGAAGTGCCACCCATAATCACAAAATACACAAACCATGACTTCTGGGACATTTAATTACAGCCTCAAAGCAAGTTCAACATCTTCTCGGGTTCCCTTTCTCTGTCTTCAGTCTCCCTCATGGGAATCTGGGTTTCTCTGTAAATGACAGCTTAGGTAGCTGTTTGCATAAGCAGGTCCCCACTACTGCGGACGTTACACGCCAGTAAATTAAGAGCACAAGATATTTTGCTCTGAGTTACATTGATTTTAATATTAAACCCATTTCATATTTCCCAATTATTATGGCTTTTTATTTTAAGGAGATTAAAAATGGTGGTTATAGTTGTTGTTTCTTTAGAAAAGTAATCTACAGAATACCAATAATAAAATTCCTAAAATAGGAACTTTTTAAACAGCCTCTTTAAGAACAGAGAATCTCATCTGGGCTAACAATCACCCAGCAAGAACCATAAACAAACAAAACTACAATAACAACAACAAAAAAAAAACCCATCAAGCATGAGAAGCCTATTGAGTTGTTGGTCGGGTTGTCTAAGAGATTCTCAGAACGTAGGCTATTGGTGCCCTCAGTTGCCTCCCAGAAACTGAAGGAAAGTCCCTATCATTGAACACATCTTATACTTAGGACACAGGACCTGGAGGACCTGAGCTTGATCAAGATGTGGGATTCCCCTCTGTGCGCTGTGATTACCACTGATTAATAAAGGAACTGCTTTAGGCCTAAAGCAGAGCTATAGAGGAACAGGTGGGGAAAACTAAACTGTATCCTGGAAGAAAGGAGGTGCAGTCAGAGAGAAGCCATGTAGCCCCACCAGAGACAGATGCCAGAACTTCAGTCAGTAAGCCACAGCCACGTGGCGATACACAGATTAATAGAAATGGGTTAAATTAAGATGTAAGAGTTAGCCAATAAGAAGCTAGAGCTAGTGGGCCAAGCAGTGTTTTAAATAATACAGTTTCTGTGTGATTATTTTGGGGCTAAGCAGCCAGGAACAACCAAGTGGCCCTCCTTCCAACAGATCTGACCCCAAAGCCTCCTCTCTTAGGACTAGCTTTCGTGGTACCAAGAAGGTGCCAGGTAAACTTCTAAGAGAAGAAAGCAACTGATAGTCCTACACATCTGTGATGCCTAGGTACTGAAACAATGACCAGCGTGGCACAATATCCCTAAGGATGCAATAATGGCATGCATACCTCGGTAGTAACCAAAAGCTCTCTAATTGGACTTAAGGCCTGCTCAACAAGAGGGAAATCGTGCCTGGTACTGGAAACCTAAATAACTATCCAGACTTGGTGAACTCAAGAATCTTGGAGGAGAACCTACAAATGCCACTTTGCTAAAATGACTACATTCTAAATATTTATCCTTATACCCACAGGTAAGTGGAGGTCTCACTCCTCACCAAAGAATCATCTTCTTACAGCACAGACCATTCCAGAACACAACTGATCAAAATGCAGAGAACAAGTAACCATATGGTTCCCAGCCCCAAGTGATATATCTTTCACACAACCCCTGTGTGTAAGGCTCAGAGAACTTAGCAAAAGAGGGGATAGAAAGATTGTCAGAGAAGAAAAACAGGAAGTTTTCCAAGAGACTTCATCTCCTAGAAATGTCAGAGAAGCTACACCCGTGAAGGCTCATCAACACGGCAACCTAAGCAAGACCTGAACAAGGACAACACCCCTAGACATGCTAACACAGAAGGAGGAGTTTTACAGGGCCTCAAACCTAGACAAATATCTATAGGCAGCTATGGAATGATCAGAGGGAGAGAAATAGTTTTCCCCAGGGAGGAGCCCCCCATTGATTATTCAGTATCAAAGTGGCCAGCCCTGAAATTATATACATACAAGTTACATTGAACAAACTGAGCAGGTGGCATTTATGTATTTAGGTATGTATTTCGTATGTATGGGCTTAACAATAATAAATAAACAGAGGCCATGAATTTGACAAAGAGCAAGGAGGTTGCATGGGAAGGGAGGAAAAGAAAGGAAGAAAACAATGTAATTATAGTTTAATTTTTAAAAAAATGTTTTAAAGAATAAACAGATGCTGGACAGCAGTCAGGCAATACTTTGAGAATTCTTTAAGGAAAGATAAAATTGTCAATCAAGATTAACAAAAGAGGGATGGATGGAGGAAATATAACTGTCCAGTTCCAGGGCTACTAATGCCCTCTTCTGGCCTCTATGGGCACTTGTACACACATGTGGTATACATACAAACATAAATACATACAGGTAAAGCACTCATACACATAAAAAATTTAAAGAATAGAGAAATTGAAAAAAAAAAGGTATACTGTTTAAGAACAATCATTCCGTTATATTTGGGAGTTTTGGTGGTGGTGGTGGTTGTGGTGGTGGTGGTGGTGGTGGTGTGTGTGTGCACGTGCGTGCGTGCATGCATGCATGTGTGTGTTAGGACCTAACCCCACCCATTATCCAACACATGTTGGGTTTTCTGCAACCACCAGGACCAGAAGAGTAACAAACCATGAGAGACAAGAAGGAAATCTAGTTCAGCACAACTTAGTCAGCTGGTATTAGCTCAAACCTCTCAAGTCTGACCCAAGGCAGTTTATTGTAAGCATATTTAAGCACAGTACAATTTGGGGGAAAATTTCCTTGCTTAATACAATCCCCTCTGCACAAGGAGGCATAATTACATCAAAACTCTTCTCAGAGTATGTGTCATTTCCGCCATGAAGACGGTTCTAGAGATAGGCTGCAAGGATTATTTTAAGGGTCTGCGGAAGGATCTGGGTGGTCTCAGCCATACAGATACTGTAGAGATTAATAAGCTGGCCATTTGGGCTCGTAGGCACCTTCTGTCCTGGTGATGGGAGCTTGGGAAAGCCTCTGGCCATACAAATAATACAAAGGTCACCTAGACTATTAGCCACCTCTGGTCCTACTTGTGGGAGCTTTGTATGGCTTGGCTCTACAGATAACCCAAATCACTGGGTTATTAACCACCTTCGTTCCTAGCCTTCTGGGTGTAAAAACAGGTTATACACCTTTCCTCTTGAAAAAGCAATTCTGTATGTTTATTCCTGGTTTCCTTAGTGTTTATCTTAGTGTTTCCCTTTGTGCTCTCAACAAACACACAGATGAAAATTTAAACAATGAAGATAGACAGGAAAGAGTCATTGTGACAATCAAAATAAAGCTATTTCTATTATTTTAGGAAATTCCTTTTTAAATAAGCTCATGTACACCTTAATTTTCTCATGACCAGGTTACTGGAGTAGTAGTTGGTATTAAGTACTAAAATCACTATTAAGAACAGGCAATGAATTTCTGTATCATGCTAAACAACATACAGTGTTGATCTTTGTGTGCCTTTTAATATTAATAATATTCCTATACCTGTAAACAGAGGATGGTTAACAAAAATGCTGCTTTTGGTAACATTTGTAAAACTTCCATTTTAAAGCTGTTTTGGTAATGCTTTCATCAGAATGGCTCATCCAAGTGAACTGCTGGATTTCAGCAGAGCAGCTTTGGGTGGCAGAATGACTTCTGGAATCCCAGTGGCCCCAAGTAATGAGATGTTCCTGTGAATACTCCTTGTCCCCCTCACATGCCTGGGCATGAAGTTTCCAGCTCTGTTCTCCTTTGTATGGTCTTAACAATATGACTGGTAAAAAAAGATTTATTTTTATTTTATGTGTACGGCTATTTTGCCTGCATGCATGTTATGTGTACTACGTGAATGCACTACCCTTGGAAACCAGAAGAGGGCATCAGAACCCCCGAAAAGAATGGTTGTGAGCCCCATGTAGATACTGGGATGTCCTCTATGAGAGCAGCTAGCACTCTTAACCACCCAGCCATTTTTCCAAATTATTTTAAAGCTCAAAGACTCTTAAAGGCTTTGATTTGTAAAGAGTGTGACTTTTTTAAAATGTTCTAGCTTTCTTAATAGGAGCTGAAGTCCACATATTACAATTGGTACTAAGATTTTATAATCCAAAAGAGAGTAGACCAAGCCCTTTTAAAAAGGCCTTAACAATCTACATTTATGAATGAACAGACACTGTTTTATTTTGCTCCTTGCTTTCTGAGACAAGGTCTTGCTATAAAGATTAGGCTGGCCTGAAATTCATTGGAAAGTCCAAGCTTGCCTTGAACTCAGGATCACCTAGATACAGGCTCTCTACTGTTGGGATTATAGGCAGGTATTACTTTGCCTGACTTGAATAAAACCGTACAGACACTTTTCATAATAACTATTCATTCGTCAACACTCTCTAAAAAATACATAAAATTACAACTAAAATACTAATCGAGAAGATTTTTTTTCTGGGACTAGATAACATCAAATACAGAATAACAAGGCTAGATAAACTATGTACAAATACACATGATAGCAATTAACTAACTCACAGCTAAGGGACATCTCTGGGCAGAACATTGTGCTAAGATCACCCACAACAGCCAAGAGACGGAGATGGCCAATGAATGAATCAATCCACTGATGAATAAATATACAAAATGTATGAATTGCTATTCAGCTTTTTGAAAAGAAGGAAATGCTATCATTTGTACCCACATAGATGAGTCTGGAGAACACTATGCTAAATAAAACAATCCAGGTACAAAACACAAATACCACACAATCCCACTTTTATTTGGAATGAACGAAAGTTAAGTCCATTACAATGGAGAGTTGGATGGGAGTTACCAAGGGCTGTGGGAGGAAGGATGAAGAGCCCTGAAGAGGTGACCATCCCTGTGTCAGAGACCTAAAATCAGAAGACAGTGGCACTGGGGATCCAGGATCAAGAGAGAATCACTCACCAAATCTCTTTACTATTGCGTATTGCTTCTTGTTATTTCAGAAATAAAAATACTTCAAAAAATAATAATAATATGACATATTTTTCAAGTATCTGAGACCTTGACTCCCATGTTCCTTGAGAATTAAGTCAGAAGGACTCGAGCGAATAGGAAACAAACTGAGCCTGTTTCTCACAATGTTTCTTCTTGTTTTCCATGGCCATAGCCATGTTTTACTTAGACAATGTCCTCTTCCACATTCAAATCCTAATTTTAAACTAAAAGTTGACTCCTGTTTATCCTGGCCCTCGTTATCATAGATCCTAGAAAGTGAACGGTTTGCTGTGTGGTCTTTCAACCACAGAGAAGAAACACAATTCTTTTTCTCTCTTAGGTTTATTTCTGGGGTCCTGGAAACTGGACTAAGAGAGGTTAATAAGAGAGAAGTATATACATTTTATTTGACGTTTTTATGGAACACAGAGGCCTTCCTAGAAAAAAAAAGTAGAACAGATAGGCCCAAGGGCTTATATATGCTTCTAACTAAGAGTGATAAATTACGGAGCCAGGAGGAAAAGGGCAAGGCTCTTGAGATTTCCAAGGGCCGAAACCTGTGGGAAGGTAAATACATGGGGAAACCCGCAGGAGATCAAGGCTAACTTAGCGCACTTTGTTTGTGCCAAGCCATCTTGGTGCCAATTTTCCGTCATCTCCATGCTATGCAACCTTCCCCGGGGAAGGGATTTAAAACAATCCTTATTCCTCGGAGTTTCTGCTTTTAGTCAGATATGGACGACTTTTCTACATCTGTCGAATCTCAACTTTTTTTTTTCTGCTCAAAATAATTCTTATGCCAAAATGGCACACTTTACTTTGGAGCAGCATATTCTGATCCCCTTCCATTATAATGACATATGAATAAGAAGGAGCATTAAAACCTTTCGGATTTAAGTGCTTGTCCAGGCTCACTCTGCCATACCCCAGATCCCCTCCAAAGAGGATTCTTGCAAAGATAATATTTTTGCTGTTGTTATTTTAAGGTCTGTAGGAGGATGATTACAGAGGAAGCTTCTAAATGTCACCTTTGCTAATAAAATCTGAACCAAACAATATGCACAGTATTAGACCTAACTTGTTAAGGTTCTGAATCTGACTGTAAATATATAACCACAGGCTTCCCGTCTAAGTCCTTCTATAGTTTAGAAAGCAGGAAAATGGAATATTCATTCATTTTACTTATCATAGTTGCTATCACTTCTCCCCCCCCCGCCCCATGACATTAATGAAACTATAATTCTAAACGTATTTCTTCCATGGTATTTCTTGTACAGAAAGAAAAATCATTGTAAATATGACTATAAGCCTTGGAAATTATCATTTGTGCCTGAGTTCTCCTAGACCAACCAGAAACCAACCTGTCTCAGTCTTTGGATACAAAGGACCTGTTGCTAAAACCCATTCGGTAGGGGCATAAACAATGTCGAACGACAAACCGAAACGTGATTCTGTTTTGGAGAACCAATGAATTTATTTGGCTTCCTTACAGAACACTGCAGAGGGATTAACGAGAGTGGTGCGGGTGCTCCTTGCTCTTCCTCCAGCAGGCTACGTGTCTGAACAGCCTTTACCTAGCAGCCATGAGGACTTCACTGTTGCTACACAGAGAGTCCTCCAGCCCTAACAGGAGGAAGGGATCATCAGATACTCAGGTGAGGGCCTTGTGATCCTCTCTACCCCTCAGTGATGTAGCATAAACAGTCAACAAGCCCAGCTGACATGGTCCTTTTCAAGAGAGTACAGTTGAAGTCCCCAAGATGACGTTACCTTGGCTGAGAACAGTTCCAGGGCCCCACCTAAATTCTCAGTCATTTCTCGTTCAAGCCCTGTGCTCCATTTTCAAAACAAAGCGATGTATCTTTTGGTTTAAAAAAAAAAAAGAAAAAAAACGCTTATTATGATTTTCATCTCAAGGTTACTGCAAGCTGAATTCGGTGTATGTGTCTTTCTATATACCGGTATCACTAGCATTTCTCGGGCTATTTTAATACCCTGAGTTAAACGGGAGCTGCAAGTTTCTATGGTAACGGAGATCATTGTGGCTGCTTACCCCGGGATGGTCCTTGTAAATCACATTTTTAGGGATAATTTTTCTTAACAAAGCATTGTTTAAATTGCTTCAGCGTTGTGGCAATTATACCTTCAATGATAAACATTAGGGTAAAGAGGAACAGCAGATTTCAGAACTCCAGCAGAGACTGGCAACGCTGACGGCAGACACGGGCTGCTCTGTGGAATTCTACTGCTGCTGGCACTCCCCAGGGGAAACTGAGGCAAACGAGGCTCACAGAGGTCAAACTATCCACACTCTCCTTGCCTTTTATTTAAACGTATTTTCATACTGTAATATTTCAGTTTATGTTACCCCGAGAACGGCTTCTTCTGTACAACTGAGGTGGAAATAGGTTACTCTCTACTAATTTACTCTGAGCCATTAAAATTTGGAAGTACTTAATGTGTCACGTTTGGGTCCAACATGCTTTATATATGGTTGTAACTGGGTGAGGAACGTTCACATGCATGGCCTGCAATACTCTCAAGGCCAGCTGGAGCTGAACACAACACTTTGAAATTACAGGATGGTTGATCCAACTCAGCTCCAGTTGACCAGATTCCTCCTTTCCTCTTGCCTATTTGTTCCCTTCCATAGGGATGCTCACAACCTGGTTGCTAGCTCTCCCCCAGTGGGGGTGGGAGGACCTATTCAAGACGAAAAGAAGCCTCTTGTTACCACCTAACTCTATCACACTTCCTCTATAATCTAGCTCTCAAACGCCAGTCATTACGACTAGGTCATACTCAGTGTGGGGAGGGGATAATTAAGTTCTTCTGGAAAAGAAGGGTATCAAAGAATTCTAGACAGTTTTTTAGCCAATCCAGTATACTATGTAAACATTAACTATTGATTTTTCTCTGGTATTTTTAAAAATTGACTGTGGCTAAGGACCTCCTAAGACATTAATGTGTTTTTGTTCATGTTTTGTGTTTTCTCTTTAAGCAAGCAGCTGCTCATCCCCTTTGTTTCCTCTACAGACTTAGGTGGATGAAAGGAAAATATAATTGGCCTGCAAGTCTTCCTGCTTTGGGCTTTGCAAAACCTTAATCTCAGAAAACAGGGTCCCCACAAGCATTACATAAAAGTCAATTACTTGTGAGTACAAACATTACAGTTAGCAGGAAAAAAATCAATGGGACGGGGTGAGGAGCAGTAAGAGGGTGTGAGAAAAGTGAGACCAGATCCGTTTTGCTATCTGCTTCACAGGTCACGAGATGCCAAAGGGATGTGGTTTTCCTCACAAATGGGCACTACAACCCTGTGGGTGGTAGAGGAAGCTGAGAGACACTCCAGCCATGAAAGGGACAAGAAGACAAGAGAAACGCCATATGTGAGTGGTTGTGGACAACAGCGTGCCTCAATACTAGGACCACCTTAATCCTGGGGACGGGCTCTGTGCACTAGCCAGCCACACGGAGAAGTTACATAGAATAGCAATGTGAAAAGCAAGTTCCTTCACTCTTGAGTTGCAACTGAGTTCTGGAGACGGCATTCCTGTTGCCTGGATCCCCAGCTGTGTCCGCTTTCAGAAACTCCACACCTGGCAGCTGAAGAGGCTGACAGATAAGCTGTCAACCCAACCAGTGTCTTCATTTCAGCCACGCAGACACCACTGAGACGCAGGACCAAAATTCAAGTCTGACATAGAATTCAACAACTGGAGCTTTGTACAGAAGCAGCGAGAACATGACAGCAGAGTAACGGTTATTGGGCATGTATCGCTCATTCATGAGAATGTCTGAAGACCTACAGGAAATTTCCATAAATACGACCTTGCAATCTGTGTGGAAAGACTGGATCAATGCCAGTCACAGCAATTGGAACATTTGTTATTATTTCTGTGTGTCTGCTCTGAAGCTCCTCATGAGGAGAAGCTGGACCACGTCTAGTTCTCTCCTCACAATGCCCAGCATGACTGGTGTTAGGTACTCAGTGTAGATGTGTTGCTTTCACTTTCAACTTTACCTCTTTAGAATTCCTCGAGTGTCTAAACCGGTTTCCTTAGTTCTGTTTCTAATGCTGTTGCAAAGACACCCTAACCCAAAACTACTTGGCGGTAGGGGGAAGGGGCAGAGCCGGCAGGCAGGTATTTAGCTTATAATCCCAGGTAATAGTCCATCATGTCAGGGAAGACGAGGCGGGAACTCGAAGAGCTAGCCACATCACATTCACAGCCAAGTGCACAGAGAATCTAATGAATGCTCTTACGCTGCCTGCTCATCTAGATGCTTTCCACTCCAATACAGGCCAGGTCCCAGCCTAGGGAATGGTGCTGCCCACAGTGGGCTGCATTAATTCAGAATCAAGACAGTCTGCCACAAACACACCCACGGACCAGTCTGATATAGGCAATGTCATATTTAGGCCCTCTTCCAGGTGATTCCAGCTTGTGTCAAACCGACAATTATAGCTAACCATCATGCAGCCTTTTAAAGAAAAGGGAAAGAGAGGCCATACAGTAATATATACTCATGTACAAAGTTTCATTCTGAGAGATTGACGGTTAATCCGAGAGATTTTTATTGTGGTTACCAAACAATAAAATCTATTGTTCAGTAGCATTTTGTGAACTGGAAATTGCTACTGTCTCTTTGAACTCTGATATTGATTCATTACAGCACATTATATTCATCTAGCATGTAAATTGGACCTTTGTGCACAAGACAAGAGATCAGAATGAGACTGAGTGGAGAAACAATAAGGAGCTAGAGATCTGCCGAATGACATGTTTTGCCCAATGACTTTTATTATATCAACATATTACACATTGCAGGAAAGCAGCAATTAACCTCAATCCAACTTCACTTAGAGCTGTCATTGTCATTTTATTTACTTTAAAGGGAAAAGTCTCTCAAATGAGCACATGTACAGAAGGGGGGCTCTGCAAAAGTGCTTCTTAAACTTTCTTCTAATAACAAGAGTAAATGTGGTGAGGGCCAAAAAAAAAAATGTTAAATGCTTGGGGGAAGAAATGAAGAAGAAGGAACCCAATTAGAAATTGATATCTTAACATGTTCTTCCACTTGTTGAACTGCTTTAACAGATATATTTCGTGTCCTGATTGACACTAGTCTATGTTTTTTCTCTTCGTTAAGAATTTTTCAGAGCCAGGTAGTAGTGGCACACACCTTTAATCTCAGCACTCGGGAGGCAGAGGCAGGAGGATCTCTGTGTCAGCCTAGTCTACAAGAGCTAGTTCCAGGACAGGCTCCATTTCAGATACATGTTACTAAATCAAGAAAGTTAATGAGGCCTAAAATGAAACAACTTATTGACTTATGCACATTTATCCACAAAATAAAATGAGTTTGAATACCCTGATTCCCAGACATGCAGAAATATTTTCATATGAAGTGATTTGCATCCAGGTTGCTTAGCTCATGTCCACTGAATGTTTAATGAGAGGCAATAAGAAAAGAGTTTATAGGTCCTATCTCTAATCTCAAGGAGCTGAAACCTTTTAGAAAAAAAAATGCAGAACTTGAAAACACACAGCAGTTAAACAATAATGAAAAGTAATGGTCAGGGGGCCGGAGAGATGACTCAGAGGTTAAGAGCACTGACTGCTCTTCCAGAGGACCTAAGTTCAATTCTCAGCAACCATGTGGTGGCTCACAACCATCTGTAGTAAGATCTGTTGCCCTCTTCTGGTCTGCAGGCATACATTCAGGCAGAATACTGTATACATAATAAATAAATAAATCTTTTAAAAAAGAAAAGAAGCTGTCCTCATCCCTACTTCCCCAATGGTGGCAGCCTGCAGTCATGGGAGCTACTACTGAAGGAGCAGGCCCAAGAGAGAGACCACTCTGCAGGTCCAGGCACAAGTCAGGGTCCTCAGAGGGTACAGGCCTGAGCCAAAGAACTCTGCAGGAGCAGGCCCAGGCCAGGGACATCTACAGAAACAGCCCTGAGCCAGCAACTTCTGGCAGAGCAGACCTGAGGCAGTGACCTCCACAGGAACAGGTACAAGACAGTTACCGCTGAGGGAGCAGGCCCAAGTCAGAGACCTCTGTAGGACAGGTGTGAATCAGCAACAATTAAGGTAACAGCCCTGAGCCAGTGACCTCCACCAGAGCAGGCCCAAACCAGTGACTTCCACCAAAACAGTCCTGAGCCAGCAACCTCTGCTGGAGCAGGCCCAATGCAGCAATCTCAGTGGAAGCAGCCCCAAGCAAGCAACCTCCATGGGAGCAGGCCCCAACCACCCCTGGTATTGCAGAGTGGCCCCAGAGAGCACTGAGCAACTTCCATGAACACCAAATGACCTCCAGGGTTGCGAGAACCTGTAAGAATACCAAGATCAAAAACACTGATGACAACTTATGCTGAAGAGGTTGTGGGGTAAAGGGAACACTCCTGCATTGCTGGTGGGAGTGCAAGCTGGTACAGGCCCTTTGGATGTCAGTGTGGTGATTTCTCAGAAAATTAGGAAACAGCCTTCCTCAAGACCCAGCAATACCACTTTTGGGTATATACTCAAAGAATGCTCAATTGTACCACGAGGACATGTGCCCTATAGCAGCATTGTTTGTCATAACCAGAACCTGGAAACAGCCTAAATGCCCCTTGACCGAAGAATGGATAAGGAAAATGTGGTACATTTACACAATGGAGTACTACACAGCAGAAAAAAAATGACATCTTGAAATTTGCAGGCAAATAGATGGATCTAGAAAACATCATATTGAATGAGGTAACCCAGACCCAGAAAGACAATTATCACATGTACTCACTCATAAGTGGCTTTTAAACATAAAGCAAAGAAAAAACAGCCTACAAATCAAAATCCCAGAGAACCTAGACAACAATGAGGACCCTAAAAGAGACCTACATGAATCTAATCTACATGGGAAGTAGAAAAAGACAAGATCTCCTGAGTAAATTGACAGCCTGGGAACCATGGGAGAGGGTAGAACGGGAGGGGAGAGGAAGGGAGGAGAGCAGAGAAAAATATATAGCTCAATAAAAACAATAAATAAATATTTTTAAAATATAAAAAAATAAAATTAAGAAAAAAGAAAAGTAATGGTCAGAGAAGAGAAGACGCACACTGGAACACCTGTGGGAAATCAAAATTAAACAGACTGCCTGAGGCTTGAGCAAATGTAAGCATGATTATAGACGCAATCACAAGACAGCTTCTCGGGACAACATGTCTAAGCATGTTCTGCAACTCTATTCTCCAGTTCCTTGAAGGTTCACATAAGCAGAAAAGAATCGGCATAGTCCTTGAGGTTATGACAGCAGAACCAAGGGTGGTGGCCAGTTGCCATCTGAGTCTGTCTAACCCATATTCCTCCTATTTATTAAGTGGCAAGGACACACGTACAACTAGACTGTGAATAAACAGTAATGTTACGCATTTGTGATGGAAAATACACAAAAGGATATCCTGCTGTTTGGAAAGGTCCATTTAAATACACTGACCAGTCCCAAGGATAATGTGGATCAATACTGATCAAATTCTAATGTACACATATGGCCAATTCTTGTTCATTCTTAAGAGTATAGAAAAGGTATCCGCAGTGTGTTTTAAACAGCTGCAGAAAACTCTTTTGTAGGCCTAGGGGATGGCTAGGTCAGCAAAGTACTTGAGCTTGCCTTGCAAGTGGTAGACCTTGAGTTTTATCCCCAGGCCCACATAAAAAGACAGGCATGTGTAGCATGCACATGTAATCCCAGTACTAGGGTGGTGGGGATGGAACAATCCTTGGGGATCACCACCCAGACTGCCTGACTAACTGGTGAGCTCCAAGCCAATGCAGAACCTTATCTCAAAGAAGGTGGGTGACATTCCCAAGGATGACACCTAAGGCTGTTCTTCAGCTTCTACATGCACACTATGCATGAGTCTGTGTGCGTGAACACACACACACACACACACACACTACCTTTAGAACATCTCTTTTAAAATTCTTTTGAGAAGTCAAAAAACAATGGTAAGACTTAAAGATTAGGTTTTTAGGAAGAGAACTGAAAACTTCCTTAATGAACTTAAGGCTGGAGTTAACTGGTATGGCTACCATCGCAGTCATCACAATTCAACTAGAACTCAACACAACTGCCAGCAAAGGCAGCAAACGGATGCTTGTTATGCTGGGCTCTAGTCTTTCAATGCTCTTCTGCGGCGTCTAGAGAAATATTGGGTCCAGGATCCAGGGACAATTACCAGCACTGTCTATCGTCCTGTGAAGTATGGGCTAAAGATTCTTCCACGCTTAACACCCTTCACAAGCTGAAATTGCCATGAAGTGAAAGTATTTTATGTTGTGACCTTTAGCATCAAGTCATGCCCTTAGCAAATGAAAAATTATGCCATTGTGTAATGCCTCGAAACGCAGCGTATAGATGTGAGTAACTGTTTCTGCTCCGAGTCACTGAGCAATTGTGACAGATCTTACATAGTCTCATCATCAAAGAGACAGCAAAGGAAAAGTCAGATCACTCAGAAACTCAATAGCCAATAAAAACAATCCATTGGATACTGCTTACAAAATTTAGGATTTTTAAGGCTGTAAATGTTCAATTTTGTTTTCTGGGGTCTTTTGTTTTGTTTTGTTTTTGTTTGGGGAGATGTTTTGTTTTGTCTCATTACATACACATTCCTTTGGGAGCTAAAGGCAGGTAAGTAGCATATTGGAATTCAATTGATGGGTAATAGACTAAGGCTGAAAACAAAGAGGGTCCAGGCACACATATGAACGCAGAGTGTTGAGACACCGTGCATAAGACCTGTGCAAGCTCACACCACACAAAAAATGGGCACAGAAGGGGAGGTGTGCACTGCGTCCACGTCTAGCTGAGGAGCAGTGGTAACTGATAGACACCAAAGGAAGGAGAGGGAGTTTTCTTTAAGGGTTTGCCAGGGAGTCACCCAGTGCCAGTGCACACCTTTAAACCCAGCACTTGGGAGGCAGAGGCAGGAGGATCTCTATGAGTTGGAGGCCAGCCTGGTCTACAGAGTGAGTTCTAGGACAGCCAGGGCTGCACAGTGAAACTCTATCTCGAAACTAACCCCCCCAAAAGGAGGGGGTATGCCAGGTAAAGAGCACCTAGGTGAATGGCCACACAACAGAGAATATATAGCCAATGCTAATTGGGAATCCATGTTTGTTTTGTTTATTTCTGAATGAAGACACAACGTTTGGTGGGAATGGAATTGGGATGCATCTGAAAGAAGCTGGAGGAGACAGTGATTAAAATACAACATATAAAATCCTGAAAGAATAAAAAAAATCATCTTTAAAAATTTTTTAAGGAAGAAAAAACAGTAAGGGAGCCTGTAAAAATGAGACAAAATGGAGCCAGGAATGGCAATTCACACTTAAAATCCTAAGAACCAGGAGCCTGGGACCAGAAAGTTTCTCAAAGTTCAAGGCTAGCCTGGGCTGCAGAATGAGTCTCAGGCCAACTTAGCGTTAAGTCTCAAACACTGGGACAAATGACTGAGGTGCCTATTCACATATCAAAGTGGACTTGACTGCCAGGTTCTCCCAGCATCCCTCAGTCCCTGCCTGTTACAGGACATTACTAGCATATTCCCACCCTCTACCCAGAACTCTTCAGTCCCAGGGGTTGGCTACCCTTCCCCAAGAGGCTCTTCCTTATAAAATCCAGACATTTTAGTTACCCATCCCTCTTTGGACCTTTGCCCTACTGGCTGCTGCACCTGTTTCCCCTCTCTTCCTCTCCCTTCCCTTCCCTCACTTCCCACATGGCCCAGCTCAGGGTCATGTCCACTCTGGTCTCTACCAGATGTCTCTGCCTCTGGCTGTGCTCTCCCACAGCTCTACAACAAGCTTCCTCCTCCACCAGACCTAGGAGTAGTCATGCCCTTCCTTCCTTCATTCCTTCCTCTCTTCCTTCCATCCTTCTTTACCTCCTTCCTTCCTCCTTCCCTTTTACAATTCACTTGGACTACAAAGTGAGACCATATACCAAACAAAACAAGAACAGAAATGACTCTTTGTTTATAAATAGGGAAGAAAGAAGGGAGAAGAAGCCCGACTACACACAAGACTCTCATTTAATTTAATTTTCCAACAGAAAAGCAGAGGGATGTGAACTGTCAAGAATCTCCATGACCTAATCTTCCTAGGGTTAGCTGTTTCATCTGTTTGTCTTCTGTTTCTGGATCCCCTCCACTCAGAATGCCTATTTCTAGAGCCCTATCCCACACTCCAGGGATCAGCTGATGTTCACTCTGTGGCACACTGTTTTAAAGTTCTGCTTAATGGAATGATTCCATCTCTTGCTGGTGGCAGACTAACGCACTTACAAAACTAGACTGCCAAGCACCTAAGCCAGAAGTTTCTTCTCTCATGTTCAATCTTCTCTCACGTGCACATACCAACATGGGCTCCTGAAGAGAAGGTGGAAACTATTTTTTCTCATTGCCAAATGGCCTGGAGATATCTTCTGTTGTTGTAAAATTCATCTTTAGTGACCTGAACCCTTGACTTCCCAAACTCTGAAGAACAAATGCAGGGTCAAGTTTTATGGTATTTCAGTGTGTTGAAACTTTGACTTCCAAAACACATTTACGTAAAGTGGAAAGGTTATAATTTTAAAATGCTGAAGTTTGAATAGAGGTGATTGCTAGGTGAGATTCTAGATTCTTCTTAATCTCCTCTACTCTCCAAGTGTCATTGTATTACTTCTGTAATTAGAAGACGGTGGTTTACAGTCATTTATATAGTTTCACATGGAAGAGGATGATAACTATTTCAGAATAAGTAGCAAGAATACCTAAGTAAATAAGTAAATAAATAAGTAGCAAACATAAACAAAGAAATGTTAGCGGTGAGTTCCATAAGATGATAAATTACGGGGAGCCTCTTCCCCTCGGTGTCTTTATAACTTCCTATGATGATAGCCAACGATTTTATAGAAAATACCATTTCTACAAAACCCAAGGGCACAGAGCTTGAGGCTCATATCCTCATCCATACCATAAAATATTTATTGTGTTTCACTGCTATTTCATGTTTAGAATTTAATAGACTGTAAGACTCTACAGAATAAGCCACCTGGTGCTCAACTAGATATAATAAAATGCGCAGAAGCAGCGAGGTGACACACCAAGGCTGTTTTATCAGGCTGCGTGTGTCATGAGAGCGCCAGGCCTGCTTTAATTACCAGTCATTTGAATTTCTGATAGATATTATGAAGAAATTTCAGTCTTGTTAATTTACTTTGGCAGCCTGACAACGGACTCATTTCCAAGCCTTTGAGGGAACTGCAGTTTTCCCTGCTTCGATCTGGGGCGAGGCAGCGTTATTCACACAGTATGTGATGGAATGCTGGGGCTGAACCAGAGTCGGAGCACGATTTAAGGCAGCAGAAGCCTGGCTGATGATTTTTAGTGTTTAAAAGCAGCAAGGCAATCAAAAAAAAATCAACTCTAAACATAAAATTGTAAACAAGGCCCCAAATCAATATTTATAACCTTTTGAATATAAATGTTAATAGCGAAAAGAAACGTAAAATAATTGTAAGATAAATACTAAGCTCTAATGGATCTTTGCAAAAGTCTCTGCCAATCCCCTAATTGATGGGAGCAGCTCCAGCATTCCTTTAAAAGCTTACCTCCTCAGTTTCATTTCTGTTCGTTTGCTTGGAGAAGGAATCAAGTGGTCCAAGCTAGCCAGTCTCAAACTCTGTATAGCCAAGGATGATCTTAACCTCCAACCCTCCTCACCTGCTGGGATCACAGGCTTGTGCCACCACGGCTTGGCTGTGCCGGGGTTGACCCTGAAGTTTCAGGCTAGGCAAGCATTCTACCAACCTAGCTACTTCCCCAGCCCTTCTGTGGTTTTACAGTATAAACTCCACAAAGACTAGAAGATTCTTTTCCTCCACCTAGGCTCCGGGTTCAGGGTTGGGAACATCTGGAACACTGCTGATCTCCACCTCCCTGGAGGGGCCCAGATGGGGCACAGGTAAGGTCAGAGAGCCTATGGCGAAACAAATTCAAGGTTCATCTGCGCATGCTTGGAAACTAACCGGGAAGACTTTTAGTTTGTCGGAGAGATTTCAAACTCCCAGACTATGGAAGCTTCCCAGAGGCTAAGGTCATGATGGCTCCTGTGAATATTTATCAAGCATGCATATTTATCTCCTGGAAAATAGAGACTCAGATGCAAAAGACATGCTCACCCTTTTCCTTGTACAAACTGCAAATTAACCTTTCTCATGGTTAGGGTGTCCACAGGTGGTCCTCTGTATTTTGGTACCGCATAGCTTCCTTAACAGCCAGCAATTTCAAAGGATGACAAAGTGGCTAGTATAGGATGCTCATGTTTCCTTTTCAGTTTTTGGGAACGTAAAATAAAACAACTAAAACTCAGAGCAGTGGGTGAATAAACTTGATACCATAATGCCTCCTGGAACAAGGTCCTAGCTCTCTGATGGAGTGTGTCCAACTGTCTCCCCAGCCTTGGCCATTTCTAGCCGCGTCTTGATATTGTTAACTGTCTACATATGTTCTGCATTCTTCAAAACTGACAACCTGGAAAAGCCAACAACACACGAGGAGGAACAGGCACGGGTTCATCACATCAGTTCATTTCCTCTTCTGAGCTTCTGGTCTCAGAGGACTCTCAGTTAACATAAACAATCAAAGCAGAAGAAAACGCTGGCCTCTATCTTCTGAATAAATAAATCAAAAATCAAATACAGATGTAAATAATTCATGCACTGCCATGCTAAGGCATCCATTTTCTTGCACAATTAACTCACAAGGGGCAGTTTAAATTCAGTCCACCACCTTTGAGATTTCTGAGAGGTTTAAGGATGGTTTTCATTTGTTTGGGGTAGATTGTTGGCCTATTTGTCTACTTAGGTGCATTCGGTTCCTAAATCAACACAACCAGTTGTCCCGTTACCACCTGTCCGGGTTTTTGTTTTGCTTTTTGTTTTTATAAAGTAAAAGTGCCAGCATTGAGTAAAGGTGGGATTCTCCTTTCCCTACCATTGAGACCTCTTCCTGTCTCTGCTATAAGGTGTCTTCAATCTCTGATTTCCCTGAGCACCAGCATCTCCTGGGGAGCTCAACAATGGAATGTGAAAGTATCAATTGTTGCTGCTTGCATAGACAGTGGCCTCTTCAGCTACCCAACAGATGAATGAAGCTTCAGGACGTCACTACAGCTGTGTGGCAAGGGACACACCCAGCTTAGACTGAGAGCTGTATTTTCTCTCTGTGTGTCCCTGTGATGAAAGAAAGAAAGAAAGAAAGAAAGAAAGAAAGAAAGAAAGAAAGAAAGGAAGGAAGAAAGGAAGGAAGGAAGGAAGGAAGAGAAGACAAACCAGAACTATAAGGAGATAGCAATAAGTCCCTAGGCAAATTCAAAGAGCAATAATGAAATGAAGCAATCTCAGCTACCAAGCTGGGCATCATCCTAAGCCCCTTAGTAGATGAAGACACTATAGTCCACAAAGTAACCTTTTAGGGATGTTCCTACTCTTATCTCCATTCTGCAAGGCTCTGAAAGGTTAGGTGGGTATAACTGTGGTCCTAGCACGTAAGAAATAATCAGAAGCATGAATTCAAACTCTGATGTGACCCTAGACTCCATTCTACTATGGTAGACTACTTTTCTGTGACTGATCTTATACTAACACAGCTTGTAAAGAGAAAAACTTAAGACGTATATTATCAATGTTTTCCTAATCCAAAATGCCTAGTTAAATGATATTTTTACTTCTGAATTTGCTTAGCTAAAATTCAATTTAATTGTATTTAAAAAAAAATAAAGTTCTATGTATATAAGATAGTTGTACCCACCTTATCCTAAAAGATCAAGCCACCAGCAAGCTGGAATGCCAAAGTCATAGGGAAGACATAAACTTTTAAATAAAATTTTCTGTTAGCAACATGGACCCAAATTTAGTTCATGGATGGGGTGCTTGCCTGTTTGTTTGTTTGAGGGGGTATTAACAAAAGCAAGCACTCCAGACAGGCTTTTTAAGGATTTCTGTTGAATGCCACCTCTTCGAGTTCCGTCAGTCATTTCCCTGATCCTGACCCAGTCACTTTCCGCCAGTTCCTAACTCCATCAGTGCCTGCAGCTCATGGAATGACTTTCAGGTAATGGGGATTAAGGCCTTACATGACACCTGCCTACAGAAATTGCAGGCGATTTAAATGTTATAGTTTTGGTATCAATAATGCTTTCCTCTAGACTCCAGGATGCTGCCTGTGGTGCCCAACCTGTCTCCTCCTTATTTTGGAAACTACACCTCCACACCCTTCTTCTGAGGAATTCTTCGTTCCACGAGGCTCGGGAGTGCTCATTGCCATGCTCACCATGCTGTAGACAATGGTGGACTTTGACTTGTAGGGAACCAGGTGGGGGACTTATCTAGACTCCTAGACTGTCTTTCTAGTTTGAGCCAAAAGTTCTCAGAATACCATGGCAGAGCTGTCCAGAGTCCTCACGCCCACAAGGCATGCCTACAGAGCAGTCAGAGAGAATCTGAAGCCAATTAAAGGACTGTTAGTACAAAGTCAAGCATACCAGTGTCCAGTCTGGTTCTTATCAGTACAGTGACCAATATTGCCACAATTGTTTTAGGTGTTTAGAAACTTGTAATTGACACACTTCCAGCCAGATATGTTATTCTCTCAACCATCCACTCACTCATTCAATCTTCCACGCATTTCGCCTTTCTTCAACATTTCGCCAGATGTCGACTGTATGTTCCAATGGAAATTCGTAGAACTCCTTCTCTACATTATACGAAACTGTAAAGAGGGTCAGATTCCAGAAGAGAATGTAATTCTGATCCTATGGGAATGTTGCCTTATATTTTAGAGATGGGTTAAAGTTTTCACCGATAAGACTTTGTATTTCAAGATCATATAGAAATTCGAGTACTGAGAAACATACCTATCCCATATCGCATCTCCCAGGCAAGCATGGTGACACATGCCTATAATCCCAACCCTTGGCATAGGGAAATGGGAAGAGTTTAGTGTCATCCTTGACTACATAGCCATTTCAAGGCCAGTTTAAGCTACACACAAGATCCCATCTCAAATAATAGTAATAGCCTAGAAGTAATTTACATTGATTTTTAGAATATAGAAAAATACAGAAATAAAAAAAATAAGACCACCATGAGTCAACCACCTGAAAGTAATACTGTTAAGGTATTGGGACATCCACCCTCGGGATGACATCATTGTGTAGGCAAGTATGCAATTCTGCATGTCGGAATTATCCCTACCCATCAAACAGTCTATTCATTTCCGCCTCTTCTGTCACAACTAAACTAGATGCCTGACGGAGATGTAACAAAGATCCTTCCACCGGAAATCAGCTGCGCTTTGCCATGCCTTCTCATTAGGCACGCAGGCTCTGCCTAACTGACAACTGTCGGCGGTCAATTGGCTTTGTTCAGCGGGAGATAATTGGAAAAGCTGCCTCAGCTGCTGCCTGAGCAGGGGAAGATGACACACGTGAAATTGCCCATCCCAGTGGAGCACAGAAGAGGCACCAGAAATCTGCAGCAGAGAAGCTGAGATGCTCGGAAAGAGCTCAGCCTCTGGTCCCCATGCGCAAAGGAAGTCAGCCATCTATTAATGTGTTCGCGAATCAGCCCCACAGAGACTGGGTTATCGCTGCTCTCATGGGCTTTAAAGACGCCTAGTCCTGGTTAGATCAATCCGGAATCACCAACAGCAAGCATGACTTGCCAGTTCAGGACTGAGATAATCAGTCGTGGAAAGAGGTAAGCTTCTCTCCACAGCCAGCACCCTCGTCCTCCCATGGTCCCATCCCTGAGAGGGATCCAGTCCTGACTGCGAAGGGTTAAACAAGTCCATCGGATAGATCCCAGGCTTAGGTCCTTGAAGCTGCTGCCTCAGAGTAAACTCTGTTTCGTAAACAATAAATTAATTAATACAGAATTTTTTTCTAACAGAAGTTGGTCCAGAAAAAGTGCTTAGTCAATGCTAGCTGTCCTCATGATTGTCTGCTTTCCAGAATTGTGAGCTTGGACAACAGACGATCACGTGTGTCTGGTACATAACACCAACAATAAAAACTTTTAAATAAAGAACGTGTTGCTCAGGTTGGCTTTAACACACAATCCTCCTGCTTCCCACCCCTAATAGCCAGAGCTGCAGATGTATCCCACCACGACTGGCTTAAAGGATTTCGGACGAGATTGGGCAGGCTCAGGGTGGTATGGCCGTAGATGACTTGAAGGATTTCAAAGAACAACATAATAACCAAAAACATAGATAGTTTCCCCTGCAGGTCATACAACCGTGTTTACAATATTTGTTTCTGTAAAGTAATTATGGATTTGTTTCTCTCTGAATTATTCCAAATACTGAAGTGATAACATACTGATTTCTAGCTTTGAATATGTATCTTAATCCTTATCTTCCATGGCAATGGGAAAACACCTTGTCATTGAATTCCTGGTGATGTGTGAGGATGTGGCACCTTGCTTTAGATTATATTGCTCCCTCTTGCACATGTTCTGAATAAAACATAAGGAGCAACTGTAAAGACACTGAGAGGTGATCCAAGAGAGGAGAACTAGGAAGGCTTTTGGCAGACTTACAAGAAAAGAGAACAGGCAAGACTCACATCATTTATGTTTATTCGCTGAGCCAGTGAGATGGCCCAGTGGGTAAAGGTGCTTGCTGTGTAAGCCTGGTTACGGGAGATCGATTCTGGGACCACATGAAGAAGGTGAGAACCAGCTCCATGAAGGTGTCCTCTCATTTCCACACATGGGCCACAACACAGGTGCTCCCCCACACATAACATGCATACATGATAACAATACATTTTTAAATAAAAATAGCCAGTCAATAGAATCAGGCCAACAGATGGCACAGATGTTGGGATTGATAGAAAGAGACTTTGAAACCACTGTACCAATTAAATGAATTGCTTAAAGAATTCACAGAAAAAGGTTAATGGAATAGGGAAGCAGATGGAGAATGTTAGAGAAAATATATACAATTTATAAAAAGATGTTAAGAGAAAAAGAATCAGGAGGAAATAGAAATACTAGAACAAAATAGAATATTTAAAATAAATTGATTGCTTTGTATTAAAAGAAGATTGTTAACCATAAAAAAAGAATAAAACAGGATGATGGAATTTGAAAACAACTGAATAGAATTCATATAAACTGAAAGAAAAAAGAGAAGAATTACCTATGAAATAATAGCAAACACACAACATACATTTCTTTAATCTGGCCAGGAAACAAAAGAAGGCAGCAAGAAGCCCACTTGGAAAAATCTCTGCAAACGCCCAGTCTTTGTACAGTAATCAAAAGCAGCGACTCAGAGATCTAAGAAGCTTACTGCTCTAGTTTGCTTTCGATCCGTGTGCTAAACACCATGAGGAGGAGCAATGTGAGGAAGAGAGGGTTTCCATGGCTTATCCTCGGGATCACAGTGGATCAGAAGGGGTTTCAGCCCATGGCTGGCTGACTCCTCTGTTTCTGAACTGTGATAAGGCAGACCATTTTGTCAGAAGGGCATGATTAAGAGAAAATTGACCCCTGATTGACAGACGGAAAGATAACAGAGAGAGAAAAAGGGGTTGGAGACAAGATATCAAGATACACCCTCCCAAAACCTACCTCCAATGACCTGTATCCTCCAAGTAAACCCTAAATTAAGACCCCTACATTGAGGTCCCTTAACCATGAACTCATCAATTAATCTACTGATGATATTTAAGTACAGAGATAATGGCAGCTTATACTTTCTGTGCAACTCTCCATTTAAAATAAAACATAAAGCAACTATACAATATGCACAAATATAGAGATTGCTCAGTGGCTAAGTGTCCTCACTGCTCCTCCAGAGGATCCACCCAATGTTATTCCCAGCACCCACATCAGGAGGCTCAGAGCTGCTTGTAACTCGGGATCCAGGGGATCTGACGCTCTCTTCTGGACTCAGCAGGCACCCACACTCATGTGCATACACACACACACACACACACACACACACACACACAATATTAAATAAATCTACAAAAGGAAAGAGTGGGGAACCATGGTGTATAAGAGGAGATGATTCAATTATTCAGTTTGTCTCTTTGAATAGCCTGTAATAAAGGTGTTGTCATAGTAACTAAGACAGGTAATTGGTCATCTTGTGAAAGGACCAGAGTTCCATCTACAGACTCAGAACTTTGTTTTGTAGGTTCAATAGCTTATTTTTCCACATACTAAGTGTCTGGTGAGATCAAACTGTGTTCTTGGGGAATATTAATATAGTTGATGGCTAGAGGTAAGAGTTGGTTGCAATTATGAGTCATGAAAACATGCTCACCTAGAAATAATGCATGCCAGAGGGTAAACTAGGGAAATTGTTAGGGTTCTCTCGAAGAACAAAACTGATAGAATGAATATAAATTACAAAGGAGATTTATTAGTCATTAAGTTGCTTCTGCAATAAGGATGGAGCAGTCCAACACTGACAGCAGCATGCTAAAATGACTGAGAACTGTGTAGTTGTACACTCAAGCAGTACCAATCTGGTTCTGAAGGCCTGGAAGATTCCTGGAGGGCTGCTGGTCTCAGGTCACGTTGAAAGGGATTGATGTTAGTGAAGAAGAGCAGCAACAGCAGCAGCAAAACCACAGATACACTCATCAGCAAGAAGCAAAAGCAGATGAGCAAAGCCAAGACTGCTCTTTCCTAAGTCGTTTTTAGGAAGTGACAGGTGTCATTCTGAGCAGCACACCTGACCATTAGGTCTGATCTCTATGTCTCCTCCAAGTTCAAGACTTTCAACCACGGGAATCTTGACACTGCTCTTGCTGCTCCAATATTGGAGTAAATGTGACCTGGGATGATCTGGGATGACCTAGGCTGATCTCTGTCCTGCTTGCTGATTCTGAGAAGTACTAGCTTTATTTCTTACCCTGCCTTCTTGTGTTCTCCCCAGCACCTCCTCTGACTCTACATCTTGCCTCTAGTCCTGCGCACACGTGTCTATTAGTGTCCACAACCCCCAGGTCTGCCTTGCCCATTACTCGCATATAGGACTCCCCCTTAACCTTGGCAATTTGCTTCACAAATGTCATGACGAGACGGTTCCTCCAGGTGGGCACCTGATCTCCTCCAAAGGTTGACCTTTATTTGACGCTCTGACTAGCCAAAAATGTCATAGATTTTATTGTGCTGTACTAAAGGGAGCCCCCACCACGATCTAGTTGAAGCTAGTAAACATAGGAAGAGGGTTTAAGCTTTTAAAAGGTCAAGAATAGATAGGGAGAAAAGAAGAAAACGGCAAGCAAACCAAGAAGTCAGCACTATTTGCTCATAGGCTTTCAACTGAGCCTTTTAGAGAACAAGCCGCTCAGCAAAAAAAAAAAAAAAAAAAAAAAGCCATCCTCTTCTGAATAGTACGTGACTCTGCTGTTTCATTCTCAGGGACGAAAAAAAGATTTTCACTTATCCCTGTCTTAGTTAAGGTGACTATTGCTGTAATGAAACACCATGACCTGAAGAAACTTGGGGAGGGAAGGGTTTATTTGGCTTACTTATCCCGACGCACTGTCCATTGAGGGAAGCCAAGGCAGGAACTCAAACTGGACAGGAACTTGGAGGTAGGAGCTGATGCAGAGGCTATGGAGAAGGGCTGCCTACTGGCTTGCTCCCCATGACTTGCTCATCCTGATTCCTTATAAAACTCAGGACCGCCAGCCCAGGATGGCACCACCCACAATTAATTAAGAAAATGCCCTACAGGCCAGCCTACACAGCACAATCTTAGGGAGGCATTTTCTCAACGGAGACTCTCTCTGATGACTCTGGCTTGTACGGTGTTGTCATAAAAATGAGCCTGCAGAATCCCTAGAATAGAGAACAATGAAGAGAGACACTGTGTGGGTTAACAAGTAAAAGGCACTTGAAATGAATGGCAGAAATAAAATTAAAACTCAGTGTTTTGGGTCTCATTAGTACAACATATTCGGGTATGGAAGTATTTATAAAGTCCTATCATAGCTATGGGCTCTTTTCGGGACACATTTGGAATACAAGCATGAGATGTGAAGCTCACCATTTTGTGAGTTGAGCAGTCCGAACTGACAAAGCAATGAGCGCTAGACTTGAAATACACTAGTGATCCATCTGGCTGTATCCTCTGGTTCCAACACTGAAAGGGAGTACTTGGCTTCCTTTCTGAACACCCCGGGAAAGGCTTTCCATGCTGGTGTGATCGCATAGACATATGAGATTCTCTTCGTGACGCTGGATGAGAAAGAAGATGTGAAATCTGAAAACATGAACAAAGCCCCGGGAATATAAATTAGTATTTAACTGGACTTGAATAGCTCTGTTCCCCATAGTTTTGAGAGACCTTTTAGTAGAAAGTAAAAAAAAAAATGCCAACTTTGGCAGACAGCTACCTTCAACTTTTCTAAGCTTAAGAACTGAAATTATCGTTTTTAAAATTTAAATCACAGTTTTGGTTGAAGTGGTAGTCAAATGTGGCTATTGCAAACAGGGAAACAGTTGATGGGAAAATCTAGGGTTCCTTGAATAAAAACAGGGCTAGGGAAATCACAGAGAGAACAATGGCTCCCATTAGAAAGCAGGAATTTCAAATCACATCGCAGTACCAACACACACCACACACACACAGGCCTCTACCATCATTGTACTGAAGTGGAAAGTTGCTCCCATCTCCAGATTCTTATGTCACCGTCTAAGGAGGACTGTTCCAAAGAGATGTATAAGTCTGAGACTAAGTCACACAGTTCTTTAGCTCTGCACTGCCAGATCAGGACTAATCTGACTCGTTTATCTTCCAAAGCAGAAAGGTATTTCTTTCTAAACATACACAATCAAAGAGCATCAAAGAGGGAAGCCAAGGTCTTCATCAATACTCTGCCACTATGGTGCAATACCTGAGAAAATGTACTTAAAAGAAGAAAAGTGTGCTTCGCTCATGGTTTTTAGGTCTCCATCAATGACCATTTGGCCTATGCAAGAACGTAGGGTCAAAACAATAGTCCACCTTATGGAGGATGGGAAACAAACACAGGGAGGATTCTGACGCCCACGCCAAGAAGATGCCTCCAGTAAGCTAGCATCCTTCTGCTAGGTCTCACCTCTAGTCGTGGGTAATATCAACTGTCAACTGGGTCTAAATTCTGATTCACTGAGAGATGGGATTCTGAGCACGTCTGTTGGGCTGACAGTCTGAGCATGACTGTCCTGTGTTTACTGATGTGGGTAGACCCTAGACCCATTTTAACCACGGGTAGATCCCTTCTCTGAGCAGGGGATCCTGGGCCGTACAAGAGTAGAGGAAGTGAACTGAGTACTGGCCTGCATACTTCCCTACTGTGAACCTTGAACTATGACCTAAATAACTCCTCCCCCCCCACCGCTGTAAACGTGTTTGTCAGAGTATTTTTTATCATAATAGCAGGAAAAGGAACCTAGATGCCTTCTAAGGGATCCAGTTCCTCAAGAACCCCGCAGTTCAAAGGCCTGGATGAGAATGACCCTTTAACACATGGGCATTTGAGAGATATTTAAGATCCAAGCTGTACCATGAGATATGATCAGGAAAGGCATTAGCTACTCAACAGTGGGGACAAAAAAAAAAAAAAAAAAAAAAAACCCTGGGTGTGTATTATAGTCCACCCTTCTGCTCCAGGACTATCGATTGTAACAGTAGCTGGCTATCCCTCCCATACCTAAGAACCCGCTCCTCATAAAGAAATAATGAAGTAGTGATTATATCCCAGTTCTTAATAAGGATCTCTAAGTGCTGGACACTTTCCTCCATATCTGAGATACATGGCCTAACTATAAATATAGCCACAAATAATATAACCTATACAATGTGGAAGAGAGCAAGAAGAAACGCCAGCTAAAATAATTATGAATCTTTATAAAGATTGAATGAGATGGAAGCTATAATGTTCAGTTTTGTAAATAAACATAAATCTGTTGCTGGTTTTTTTTTTTCTTTCCATCTCCTTTTTGCATTCAATGGTTCCTTTAGGGCATTTAGCAAAGCTTGGTGGGGTTATCCAAAACTAATTAACTGAGGGGAGCTGAGATCCTGATGTCCCTGACTTAAGTCAAACCTGTTTCTCAATTCTGGGGCATAGTCTTCTTTCTTTGTCCTGCTAGCCCTGGAGCACGATGAACTAGAAATGGCCACACAGCAGTGTATCACCCAACACGCTGCACTGATTTCTGTAGCCAAGCCACAACAGTCCCTATCTGGGAGCTAAAGAACATGATCCAGAAAAAAAAATCATACATATTATCAGGAATAATTCCCTTTAGTTGCTGCAGCTGTGAAATTTGGACATTTTGGTCCCAAAGAATAATAGCAACAATCATCTCTATTGAAAAAAAAATCTTTTTGGGTCAAATCACTTATATTATCATGCTGAAAATTCTGGGGAAAATGTCTAGTTTTTGTGATAATTTAGTGGAAAATCCCGCCTCTGCCACTCCTGGATGTTGCCATCAGTCCTGGAATCGGGTTTCTCACTTCAATTGTGGGGTCACCTTTCAGATTCCCAACTCCCCAGAAAACAGCTCTCTCTGGAAATAGTACTTCCTCTGCCAACCTCTGGCTGAAGATCTGGGTGACAAGGATTTGAGACTACTTTGGGCACGTACTTGGGATGTAACTGAACGAGGCACTCACAGCAGACTGCTTGAAGTGTAAATACACTCCTGCAGTCTAGTGTTAAGAAATGATTTTATCTGGCTCAATCGTGTGAGCCATGGTTGACATCTGATTTGGTTGACCAGCCAAACAAATTTTTGGAACCTTGCGGCTGCTCGGGATTGCTCTGAATGCAAAATTTCTGGGAAACAATCAAATTTTAAAAGTCAGCCAGATGTATAGCTATGTTTTTCCCTACTAGTAAAATGCAAAATCATCCCCAGTCACCCACCAACATTGCTCTTTTCTAAAAACTCAGTGAAGTCTGGTCATTCTTATGATTGGGCACTGCCTCAACTATGCTGTGACCTCATGCTATATCCCCAGGGTCAGTTAGGATTAGCTCTAGTTATTCCCCTAAGCAAAGGAAGTATTAGTCAAGTAGAAAACAAATTTCTTCTTCCAAGATGACTTCAGGTGAGATATTAAGAGTCTTCAAGAAAGAAAAGAACTGTCTAGTCAGGTTGGCAAGAAGTAGACTGTCGCCTTTGGGAAGCAAGACTTCACATGGGCTTTGAGAGTTGTTCAGATGCCTGAGTCTTCCCACAGCTCTGTCCTATGACCCTGGAGCCCCTGTCTTCTGATCAATGCCTGCATTTCCATGGTGGTGATATAGGTCGTGATGGAGTTATTCAGTTGTACTTTGCTACAAACTCAGTTTGAGTTTTGGCTATTGAAGTCTTAGGCTGAGAGAAAATGAATTTCCTCAGGGTCACAGGACATCCCTGTAATTTCAGCCCATGGCTTAAACTGAGAAGTTAGAGATGTCAGACTTATGATTCCCTGTTTAAGCCATTCAGGGTTATCAGAAGCGTGCACCTATCAATTTTTAATATTTTTCATACTGTTTATATGGTAGTGACCACACAGTCAACCAAAGCCTTATTCTCAATAAACCCTTGATTACAGATGTCCCTAGGTATTTAATTTGATATCTTATCACTAAAATCTCTATACAGCTCCATTTCTACCCAAGAAAAATAACAAGACACTCATTTCTATTTTGAAACCCAGTCTCAATTCCTCATATTTCCTTGAAATATTACCAAAAGACTGACTTCCTTGTAGAAATCTATGAATAATACAGCTAAGAGACAGGGCAGTTGCAAACACTAGCTCTGTTATTCATCAGCCACACGGCTAGGGTGGTCCATCTCCTTGGGGTTTTAATGGGAAGTCACTTTAGAAGAAAAAGGCTATATGCAGCAA